>PVIY010018705.1:0-47078 GCA_004026745.1 Myrmecophaga tridactyla | reverse complement strand
TAAGAAGGGCTAAGGAGAGGTGGGTGGGGCTGCACTTGGAGTGCGGGTTTGGGACAGGGACACGCATGACAGGTTGGTGGGGTGGGGGCTCTTGGAGCAGGAGGGAGTCGGGGGGTGATGGGGTTCAGATGCTTGGGGTGTGGGATGAGGGTGCACTGGTGAGGGTAGCATGTCCAAGGAATGCAGCTTGGCTTACATCCTAGTCCCCATCTCCCCGTTCATGTACTCTGGGCTTCGCATTAGACTCCAGTTCTCTGCTTCTCAGTTCCTCACCTTTCACAAAGAAGACCACCCTATGTGGTACAGAAGATTATCCAAGGTCAGTTACACTCCGGAATCACTGTCTCAGTCGCCCTGCCATCTCTTTCCTAACTTTTCCTTTGAGCATGGCTAAACTCAATCTATCCTATTCCACCATCTTCCCAGAACTCAAGAACATATGCTGTTTTGATAGCTAATCAAATGGTATTTAAATTAGTGCTTAGTGTTTAGAATTTTAAAAATACTGATATCTTCAGTTTTTTCCTGTACCGTACAAACATAGGCCTTACAAGGAGAGTTTTGTTTGGAATGCCAAAAAATAAAGTGTACAATAAAGAGAAAAATATTTGTTTTCCAATGAGTTTTGTTCATCAGAGCTACTTAAAATTCAGCATTCACAAAAAGTAGTCCTCTTCAATTAAAGCAAGAAGAAGAGGAACAGGAAGCTCTTTCATAATGATTAAATAATGTAGCAGATATGCAAACACACCAATCTATTTCACCCAGTAAACAAGTTATGAAGTAGTAGGCTCTAACCCTGAAACAACACTGATCCAGATTCTGAAATCCTGAAAATGGAAACAAAGCAAATTGCACTTGGAAAGTGGAAAACACTACTACTACTACCATCAGATACATTAAACATTAATAAAGTTATGTATTAAAAATCTTGGCAATTGTCTGTTTATAGCAGGATGTCAATGAATGGCATTCCCTTATCTCTTCTTACATAGCCATGATCACTAAAATACCATTTAAATTATAAATAAACATTTCATTTTTAAATTAATAGTCTGTTTAGATACATGCTATTGAGCCAAAAAGACACCCAACTTCTTTCAGCCAGCTCCATTCCATCTCAGATTATTGTATTAATCAAATCCTAGTTAAGAATTCAATTAGGTTCCCCAAATCCATTCTGCATTGGTTCAACATTTTTAACATCTTTACTTACCCTGACTTACTCTCATACAAGAATTCCAGTAACTAAGTTGTATTCCTACTGATATATTCCTTTGCAACAAAGGGACAATTTCTTTTCCCCAACCCATATACAATAGTCAGGCTTCAAACTCAGCCCAGGATTCCCCAATTCCTTGGATGACAGATATCCAACAGAAGTAACTAAATATTAGGTCATCAGTGGGGCCAAGATGGCAGCTTAGTGAGGAGCGGGATTTAGTTCGTCCTCCAGAGCAGTTAGTAAACAGCTAGGAACAGTACAGAACAACTGCTGGGGCCACATCAGTGACTGGACACACAGCGTACCCCAGTCTGGACAAGCTGAGCCAGCTGCGAGCCCACCCAGAACCGTGAGTTCCCCCAACTGTGGCGGCCGGCGCCCCTCCCTGAGGCTGCTTCCCAGAGGGGAAAGGAAAGAGACTTTACCAGCAGCAGGGGCTGAGTGCAAACAAGCTCCAATTGTGGAATTAATTAACTAATTCAGACTACTAAAAATAGGCCCCCAGCTCAGCTGAACCTCGAGTAAAAGCTAAGGTTGATAGTTTTTGCCCCAGTGCAGAGGGGGCAGAGCTGATGAGAAAAGAAAAAAAATGAGGTTTTTTGGATGGGACAGCACATAATACTTGTAAGGGTCTGAGCCCTGAAGGAAAGGAGAGGGAACATAGGACCTGGAGATACACAGAGCAACATACCAACTTAAGTCTTGAGCAGCAAACCCGAGGAACGGGGGGTCCTGCTCTGAAAATGACTTTTCCTTTTCTTTTTTGTGGCTGTGTTTCTACAGCTTGACTGCTCTCGGATACAGCTGCAGGGCTTCTCAGGGTCCAACTGCCCCAGGCATAAGCAGAATTAAGCTTGTTTGAGATTTGTCTGGAGCCTGTGCCTTCCTGGGGTGAGACCCAGCTCAGGTAGAATACCTCCCTCGAGGAATTCAGACCCCAGGATCTGGAAAAGTGACGTGATTAAAGTCTGCCTACAATCTCTCCTCTGTCTTAACCATGCCCCCAGCAGAGAGAGTCTGATGAAGTTAAAGGTACCATATCACCTTATGTTGGTGGGACCTGCAGGCAGACAAGTGACACATACCACACAGGATAGGAAAAACAGAGTCCATAGGCTTCATAAGAAAGTCTTACAATCTGCTGGGTCTCACCCTCAAGGAAAACTGATGCAGGGGACTCTTTCCTCCTGAGAGGAAGTCAGTTTGGTCTGGGAAAATCTGGCTGGGGTCTAGACACCAGCAAAAAATAACGAATCATACTAGGAAAATTGAAGATATGGCCCAGTCAAAGGAACAAACCAACAATTCAAATGAGATACAGGAGTTGAAACAATTCAGAATGTTCAAACAGACATGGAAAACCTCATCAAAAATCAAATCAATGAATTGAGGGAAGGTATGAAGAAGGCAAGGAACAAACAAAAAGAAGAAGTTGAAAGTCTGAAAAAACAAATCACAGAACTAACAGGAAGGAAAGGCACAGCAGAAGAGATGAAAAAGACAATGGAAACCTACAATGTTAGATTTCAAGAGGCAGAAGATAGGATGGGACATCTGAAATCCGACAAGCAAAAGAAAATATAGGGGGCAGGCCACAGTGGTTCAGCAGGCAGAGTTCTTGCTTGCCATGCTGGAGACCCGGGTTCTATTCCTGGTACCTGCCCATGCAAAAAAAAAAAAAGAAAGAAAGAAAGAAAACACAGGGAAAAGAATGGAAAAATATGAGCAGGGACTCAGGGAACTGAATGACAACATGAAGCACATGAATATACATGTTGTGGGTGTCTCAGAAGGAGAAGAAAAGAGAAAAGGAGAAGAAAACTAATGGAGGAAATTTTCACTGAAAATTTCCCAACACTTATGAAAGACTTAAAATTACAGATCCAAGAAATGCAACATACCACAAACAGAACAGATCCAAATAGGCATACTCCAAGACACTTACTAATCAGAATGTCAGATGTTAAAGAAAAAGAGAGAATCTTGAAAGCAGAAAAGCAATCCATCACATACAAAGGAAGACCAATAAGACTATGTGTATATTTCTCAGCAGAAACCATGGAGGTGAGAAGATAGTGGTATGATATATTAAAGTTACTAAAAGAGAAAAACTGCCAACCAAGAATTCTATATCCAGCAAAATTGTCCTTCGAAAATGAGGGGGAAATTAAAACATTTTCAGACAAAAAAATCAGTGAGAGAATTTGTGACCAAGAGACCGGCTCTGCAAGAAATACTCAAGGGAGCACTAGAGACAGATAAGAAAAGACAGGAGAGAGAAGTGTGGAGAAGAGTGTAGAAATGAAGACTATCCGTAAAGGTAAAAAGAAGAAAAATTGGATATGACATATATAATCCAAAAGGCAAAATGGTAGAAGAAAGTACTGCCCTTACAGGAATAACACTAAATGTTAATGGATTAAACTCCCCAATCAAAAGACTGGCAGAATGGATTACAAAACAGGACCCATCTATATGCTGTCTACAGGAGACATGTCTTAGACCCAAGGATAAGCATAGGTTGAAAGTGAAAGGTTGGGAAAAGATATTTCATGCAAACAACAATCAGAAAAGAGCAGGAGTAGCTATACTAAAAACCAACAAATTAGACCTCAAATGTAAAACAATTAAAAGAGACAAAGAAGAACACTATGCATTAATAAAAGGAACAATTCAACAAGAAGACATAACAATCATAAATATTAATGCACCAAGCCAGAGTGCTCCAAAATACATGAGGCAAACACTGAAAACACGGAAAAGAGAAATAAATATTAAGTCATCATCCTAACCAATACTTGATTCTACCAGCCTTTAGCCACTGTATTTTACCATCTAAGCCTGCCACCAGCTCTTTGTATTTTTTTATGGGAGTCCCAGAAGGAGTAGAAAGAGAGAAAAGGACAGAGAGAATATTCGAAGATATACACATCAAGACACAACCAATTCCAAAAAGATAAAGTGAAATAGACCCCAGTGGCATATTTTTTTCTTTTATTTATTTATTTACCTTATTTTTTATTTTTAGGGAAGGGGAAAAAAAAGAGAGACAAAAAAAAAAGAAAAAAAAGAGAGGAAAGAAGGAAGAAAGGAGGGGAAGAGAAGAAGGGAGAAGAAGGGAAGGTAATGTGGGCACGAGAGCAGCTTATACCCCACCTGTCCCCAGAATCCTCTTCCAGATCATACTAGAACAAAACATCAGAGGAAGGTGCATTGACTTTCTGTCTGGGAGCTGATCATTTCCTAGCAGAAGAGTTATTATGCTCTTATTCAGAGCAACTCTGAATAATCTCAATATTCTGCCTCTGGCAAAGATGACAATGTCAAGGCTCGGGTAAGCCGAATGAGTTGCCACCAGCTCTTAAAAGGAAGTCATTTTTGTCCCAAGCAATGCCATGATGAAATAGAGCTAATTGCCAAGACAGAGCCCCAATATCCTGTGACTCTTTAGAACTCTGCTCCACGAAATACCCCACTGAGTTCCTATCCCACTTCTACTATCGTTCAAGAGTTAAGATTTCTCATCATTTGTAGAAACTAATTAGAATAATTATCCAAAAGTATTATTTAAAGTTAGGATAGATCTTCCTTATTTCTAAAAATAATTAAATCAACTGTTTTTCTTCTCTCACTGGTCATTTTTTGTTACAGTCTTTCTTACAGATAAATATTTTACTTTTTAAATTATTCCTCAGTTAACTTGGAAACCTTTAAGTAAAAAAAAGAAAAGAAAAAAGCAAGTAATTGCATGCATATAGTAGGCTTTTTAAGCCTGTGTATCTGAGAAAACAATGTGTTTTCCGTCCAAAGCCTGTAGATGGTGCTTTGTTATCTCCTAGGTATCAGTATTGTGGAGAAATGAAGTATCAACCTATATACCTGTCCTTTCCATAATCTATTCTCTTCTTATTGGAGGCCTAAAGAATTTTTTAAGTACTTGAAGTTCAGAAATTTTGCCAGAATATAAACCATTTACATAATAGCAATAATAAAAAAAAAACACGAAAACAATAACCACGTTAATGTCTAGTAAATGGCAGAACTAAGAATTGATCCCTGGCAATCTTCAAAGTCCATTCACTTAACCATTATCCTCTACAATCCTTAGTTTGGCAATATTTTCTACTACTATGTGTGAGTTCCTTTCTTCTTTTCTCTAACATTCTGAAATCTCCATCAAAGAAATCAAATCTCTTAACTCTATCTTCCATTCCTTTTGTCTTCTCATTCACAGTATTCTTTTTATTAACCTTTTCTTCAGAACTCAGGGAGAATTTCTAAAACTAATTTTCCAATTCAGTAATTCAGTGTCTATTTAATCTATACTGCATAGACTTCATTGATACCCTTGCTAAGAAAACCAGGATTTTTATCTCCAAGAATTCTCTCCTGTTCTCTAATTCTATTTCAAGATTGTGCATGTTTGTCTTATAAATGTAAAATCCTTTGGGATTTTAGCAATCCCTCCTCCCCCAAAATCCAGGGTACATTTTCTTTTCTACATCTCTCAGTGAGAAATGCTGAGTCTTTTACAAGTCCAACTATTTTTCTATTTTTACATTTACTGCTGCAGAAGTTTTATGAGGAATTTGGAGTTGAGATTAGTTTTGTCCGATTTCTGTGGAGTAGGAAATTTCAAAGCTCAGCTCAAATTTTTTTACTGTGTTTTACAATCCAGGGTGATGCCTTGTTTTCCAACTAGTTAGTCCTGCCTTCACTGGGGTTACTTTAGCAGTGACCCTGCTTTACTTAGTATGCCTCCCTTGTTAGAGCCTACTTTGATTCTAACATATGTAGTAAGGAGATATCACTATAATCAATATTTTTCCCTCTCATTGACTGTCTCATAATCACCCTCCCTAAGTGGATCCCACTGGTCTGAGCCAAAAGGATGGTAGTGCAGCTGTACTGGGAGTGACATTTCTTATTTCTGGAGAAGGCTTTCTTTCACAAGCTGTAGCATACTGTAAGTTTATTGGCTCATCCCCATTCTGAGCTTCCATGAACTTTATATTGCAGAAATTCATCAAATATTTTGGCATGTAGATTATCTGCCATAATTCTCACCAAGAATATAATTCCCTGCTTCATTTCTTTACTCACGTCTATCATAAGCCGGAGGATAGAGGAGAAAAAAAGGAAGAGTTAAAATGTTAGCATTCTGAATGTCATCTTGGGAAGTTGTATCATTTCCTTCTGAGTGTGCTCTTTTATAAGTAGAATAAAATTTCTAAAGAGGCATGCTGCACCCAACCTAACTGTCAAAAGTACCCTCACAATTCCCAAAATAACGCTGAGGAGTATTTTATGAACTTTAGAGAAATCTCAGCCCTGAGAATATACAAGGAAACAACCTAACAGACCCTTTGTATAGGGGCTAAGTGATTCAGATAGATGATTCTAAAATCCTTGCAAGGGTCTGTTTACTATTTCATCCCCTGGTAGCTACAGAAGTCGAAGTTAATTTGTAATGATTGGTAGGAATGCACTCAGGATAGCATCATGATGATGCCCCATGGAGTGAGATAATAAGTTGCATTCCAAGTTTGAATTCCTTCCATTTCAAGACACTGGAAGATGCATCATAAATTTAATGCCACATTTTTTAAGAGGAAGAACTATTTTATTAAATGCACACATCGATAAAATATGTCACAAAAGCATCATAAGAGAAAAGGGAAATAATTAAGAAAGAGGAATAAATAATGGTAGTTATTCTCCTGGCATTGAGGATAAACAGTTAAAAGAGAGAAAAAATAAACAGTCTGATACGCAGAAAGCCAAAGAATCCAAAAATATAAGACTCACTAGTGTTTCCCCAACTTTTCGAAATAGAGGTTAAGAGGAGGTAAGTTATTCCAAGACACATGAGAATTATTGCTGTTATTACCAAATATAAGATGGACACCCATCTGAGTGTTATAGGTTTTTTTCTAACAAAATAAATATTCAATATATATAATGCATGAAATAAAGCAATAGCAAAGGAAACTGACACAATTAAAATTCATTAGAGTAGGAAGTAACCCAACAGGTAACTTTCAAAATAGACTCAGAATCAGATATCTTACTAAGTATCAAACTTCACTAATAATTCAATGGATACAAGACATTTGAGCCACAGTTAAAGTAGGGAGAAGTCTGAAGCCATTATTGCAACCCTCCAGACCTTTCCTTGCCATATTAGGGGACACCCAGTCCCAGATTTACCATATGAGTTTTATTAAACAAAAGGAGTCATTTAGTCATAAATATCTCCTTTTTACACTTGAATAATCACACACTGGCACTAAAATTTTCCAGTTGGCCATGTTCCATACATTATAAATTCCAGGTGTACTTACCATAAGTAGCCTAGAGGGGCTACGTATATTCTGCGAAAAGCATTCCATAGATGAAGGACATCAGGATGATCTATTAGCATCATTAAAAGTCCTGACCTGGTCATTTCTTCTGCTCTAATGTCATTCTACGTGTCAGGCTACTTATTCTTTCTCCCTTATCTGCTTACCTCCAATATCAGAAGAATACCTCAATTTCAGTCCAATGCTTTAATGCCAGGCTATATTTCTCATTACATGGAAAAAGTCTCCTCTTCGTGTTGTCTCTACCTGGCTAGAAACCAACCCAAATATTCCATCAAAGATTTTCTCCCTTAGTTAAAGACAAGTCACTTACTGGTTTACGGGTTGATATTATTATATTATCTATTCTGGAAGGACCCATGGAAAATTTCTCCCTTGTTTCTCTCTCTCCACTTTTTCTCTAACAAATATTCTGAATCATGTAAATAATTTTATTCTTCTTTCTGATGGCTATAGGAAACTTAGAACCAAAATTTTCAGCCCAGCCCACAAATGTTCATGCCTTCTGTGCCAGTTTGAATCTGTCGTGTACTCCAGAAAAGCCAAGTTCTTTAATCTTTATTCAATATTGCTGGGTGGGATCCTTTTTTTTTTTTTTTCAATTTTATTTTGGGTGGAATCTTTCTGATTGTTTCCACAGAGCTGTGGCCCACCCAACTGTGGATGGTAACTTTTGGTTAGGTGGTTTCCATGGAAATGAGTCTCTACCCATTCAAGATGGGGTTGCTGACTGGAGTCCGTTAAGAGGGAACCATTTTGGAAAAAGCTTCAGAGCCAACAGAGCCCACACAGCCACAGACCTTTGGAGATGCATAAAGAAAATGTCCCCAGGGAAGTCTTATGAAATGAGGAGAGAAAGCTAGCAGACATCACCATGTAGCATTTTAGATGAGAGAGGTGTCCAGAACCCACAATTCCCAGCAGATGCCAGCCACATGACCTCCCAGCTGGCAGAGCTGTTCCAGATGGTGTCAGCCTTTCCTGAATGAAGGAAGCCTCTTGTTGGTGCCTTAATTTGGACATTTCATGGCCTTAGAACTGTAAACTTTCAACTGAATAAATTCCCTTTTTAAAAGCCATTCCATTCTGGCAGCTTAACAAACTAAAACACCTTCCTTTGCTAAACTGTACATGCATTTTGTAACCTAGCTGAAAAGAAAGGAGAGACCCATAGACACTAACATGTGCCATGACATGTGGAAAAGGAGCCAAGGATCTCTGGCAGCCAGTATTCAGGAAGAAACAATCATCTTGATGATACCTTGATTTGGACATTTTTCTGGCTTCAAACTGTAAGCTAATCAATTCCCACTGTTAAAAGTCAGTTCTGGGTGGGCCACGATGGCTCAGTGGCAGAGTTCTTGCCTGCTATGCTAGAGACCCGGGTTCAGTTCCACTGCCTGCCCATGTGAAAAAAAGGTTTAAAAAAAAAGGTCAATTCTGTGGTATTTTATTTGAGTATCCTAGGAAACTAAAATATCTACCATTGTATTATTTTCCTACAATTATTTTTCATGTTATCTTTATTCTTCTGTTCATACTATTTTTCTCACTAATTATTTGCTGATTATATTAATTTATACCATTTCTGTACATTGATTTATATTGTAAAGAGCTGGGCTATGAATGCATATATAAAATACAAATCCATATCTAATTGAGAAATAAGACAATGTCTTGACTTCTTCCAGTTCAAGTTATTAGCTCTCTAGAAGTTGTATAATTCACCCACAAATAAATAAGTAGAAGGGGCCTACTGCATAAGAATACACTAACTATGCAGTGTGTAGAATATGTCATATGAATAGCCACACACAACATGTAATATAATTAAAGTTGTTCAAACAGCCATGAATCCAATGTCAATATATCCCCCTTATCTTGCAGGATTGATTTAAAAGGTATATGAGAAATAAGGTAACAGGTTCCTCTTGCAAGGTAAAGAGAAGAAATAAACCATAAGCATCTTGATTCTACCTCCTAAATGATTTTTTAATCTATTTTCTCCATTTCTATTACCACCACTCAAATTTCAGGCCCAGAATAGGACTCTTCACTGGATAGCTGAAAGATAAGAAAGCTCTTTTAAAATACAAATCCGTTCTTGTCACTTATGCTTAAAAGCTCTCCCATGGCTTTCCACTGCTCATAGGATAAAGTCCAAAATGCTTACCATGGCTAAAAAGCCCTTAGGTGACTTACTGCTGCCTTATTCCATCGTCTTTTCTTGTGCACTTGCCTCATCAAGTTAACCTGTAGACACGTTTGTGAAGTCTGTACTTAGCAAAAAAGCACACACACGCACACAAAAGCATTATAAATCATACTCTAGCTTCTTCTTTCGGTTCTTCTCTGCAGAACTGAGCTCCTTTTCCACTTCCAAAATCCACATTCTCATCACAGCCCTGCAGTCTGGATCTTGATCCCACCACTCCTTGGTAAATGCACACATCAAGGTAGCCTGTGACCACCTGGCTGCAAAATACGAGAGATATCACTTATTTATCAGTTTCTAGTTATCTTTGACCTCTTTGTGAAAACTGAAACTATTTACATCACAATTCCCAAACCCTTCCATTTCCTTGACTTCTAGAAAACCACTGGACTATCTTTTCCCTTTTACTCCCCTTTATTTATATTGTTTCAGGTTCTGTCTCTCAGTTCCTTCTCAGATATACTACTCCAAAGATTCGCCCACACACCTAATGATTTCCAAATCTTTATCTACTGCCACTCTCTTAAGTGATATTTGAATCTCTACTTTTGTCTAAGGTAGAATTCCATCTTGATAGACCAGAGAAGCCTCAATAATAACATGCCCAATGATGACTCTTCCTTCCTACAAAGTACCTTCTATACTCTGAAATCAATTTTAAAATTAGGTGTCATTCTAAAGTCTTCCTTCTCCTTCATAGATTCTAATAATTCTGTCTTCTAAATATCTCCATCTACTCCATTCACTTTTTCAACCAGTGCTTCCCTAACTGATGTTAAGTAAAAAAAGTCCCAGGGAAATGAAAAAAAGGTGACCTAAGTCACGAACGCGCTTTCCCTATACAAATAAATTGTTTCTCTCAACAATCAAACAAATTGTTTCTCTCAGTAATCATTAAATTGGTTCTCTCAAATACAGTATTTCTCAGAACTTTTATATGGGCATTATGTCTCTTTGAGAAATATGTTTAGTATGCAGCATATCCCCCATGCTAGTGAGACACTTTTGGTTAAGAACGCTAATAAACAGCTAACAGAATTAATATAGAGCAGAACACAGTTAGGAGTTTTACTGGTTATTTTTTTTTAGGCCAACTTAACCAGAGTTCTTCAAAATGGCATCTTAAGGAATGATAAATATATATGTTTCTAAGTTGGGGGTGGGAATGAGGAGCCCTATGGTGTAAATGGGCATTTTTGGATCCCCTTCTCCTATTCAGGAGGTGCTGAGCCTTCCTTCCACCT
The DNA here is from genome assembly GCA_004026745.1 of Myrmecophaga tridactyla. Classification (NCBI taxonomy): domain Eukaryota; kingdom Metazoa; phylum Chordata; class Mammalia; order Pilosa; family Myrmecophagidae; genus Myrmecophaga; species Myrmecophaga tridactyla. The sequence goes on along the minus strand of PVIY010018705.1, from coordinate 36,029 downwards.
TTGCTACAGTGTAGAGTAATTTCCTATTCTTTATCTTGATTAATAAATCATAGGAATTCATCAAATATTTATTAAGCACCTGTTCTATGGATACCAAGAAAGGTAGAATGCTGTTTTGTCCCCCAAGGGCCCAATTTAGGAAGAAACACATCTAATTAATGTGACAAAGTGCTATGAAAGTAGAATTTATTAATTTGTGTGGGAGCACAGAGGAGAATATGATATCCTCTTCTTGAAGAGAAAAGAGAAGAGATCAGAAGACATTTTGGGCAAAATTTTGAATAATTTTCTTAACTAGGTGCTTTATTGTTTCCTTACCAAAAAAAGTACAAGATATAGATTAGAAATTGAATTTATTATGGTTATATGTGCCTAAATTCACACAGCTAATAAGTAGTAAAATAAACCTGAACCTTGGATTGGTTAGCTGACATTGGGGAAAGAAAGGGGAAAGAATGATATTCCAGAAAGAGTTAACAATAGGCCAGTATGCATAAAGAGATATGGTTCATCTGGAAAACTAAAAGCATCATGGTAGGCTGAAATGGAATTTTGAGTATATATGGTTGTGGAGTGGAGGGACTTGCTGAGGACTTGTCAAGGGTCTTGGAGTTTTCCCTACTTAATGAGCTGTTCTAGTTTGCTAGCTGCCAGAATGCAATATACCAGAAATGGAATGGTTTTTAAAAAGGCGAATTTAATAAGTCGCTAGTTTACAGTTCTAAGGCCAAGACAATGTCCTAATTAAAGCAAGTCTATAGAAATGTCCAATCAAGGGCATCCAGAGAAAGATACCTTGGTTCAAGAAGGCCGATGAAGTTCAGGGTCTCTCTCTCAAGTGGAAGGGCACATGGGGAACACACTCAGGGCTTCTCTCTCAGCTAGAAGGGCATGTGGTGAACAAGGCATTATCTGCTAGCTTTCTCTCCTGGCTTCTGGTTTCATGAAGCTCCCCGGGAGGCATTTTCCTTTTTCATCTCCAAAGGTCGCTGGCTGTGGACTCTCTGCTTCGTGGTGCTGCAGCATTCTCGGCTCTCTCCGAATCTCCCATTCTCCAAAATGTTTCCTCTTTTATAGGACTTCAGAAACTAATCAAGACCCACCCAAATGGGTGGAGACATGTTGTCCCCTAATCCAGTTCAACAACCACTCTTGATTAAATCACATTTCTAGGGAAATGATCTAATTACAGTCTCAAACAGATAGCATTGAATAGGGATTAGAAGAAATGGCTGCCTTTACAAAATGGGATTAGGATTAAAACATGGCTTTTCTAGGGTACATACATCATTTCAAACCAGCACATGAGCTAACAAGATAATCTGTTACTGTTTTACAGATGCTGGCAGAAGCCATGAGGCTCGCACGCAACAAGCAACACAAAAACATGTTGTTCTGTGCAAGCTGCCCTGCTCTGCAGTGAGGCCTAGTTGAATGCGTGCACATATGATGGGGTTCCCTTACAAGTGAGAACTGTGAGTCTGGGGGGTAGGGGTGGGGTTACCACTTTTATTACAAATCAAAGCTATCCTCTTACACCTTGAGGGGAGACCATCCCGCAAGGTTGCTCACTGCAAACTCAACTCTTAGAATGGTCCAGATAAAAGGGAGTTGTGACCTCACATTTTTGGAAACAAGCAGAACACGCAGGAACATTCAGAGGTCACAACAGATTGTTTCTCCCAACAGGGAAACAAGACACAAGAAAGTGGTAAGACCAAAGGAGATGAATCTGCAAAGGAAGGCAAGAATTACATCATTGGAGAACTTGAATGTCTTTCAAACACCTCTGGATATGGATGATTTGCTCAGCTTTTCTAAGACCTCGCCATTCCACTCCACCCTACACCCATATTTATACTTATTTTTTTAAAAAACTGCCATACTCAGCTCCTCAGAAACTAAATATCGAGTTGTCCTTTGACCCAGCAATACCACTGCTGAGTATCTACCCAGAAGAGCTGAAAACAGTTACAAAAACAGAAATATGCACACCGATGTTCACAGCAGCACTATTCACAATCGCCAAAAGGTGGAAACAATCCAATTGGCCATCAACAAAGGAGTGGATTAAGAAAATGTGGTATATACATATGGTCTGAATAGTATGCAGCAATAAGATGAAATGACGTCCTGAACCACATGACAAGATGGATGAGCCTTGAGGACATAATGCTGACTGAAATAAACAAGACACAAAAGGTAAATAATGTATGATTCCACTTTTATGACTATCATAAAGGTAAAATCAGAAGCTTATAACACAGAATATAGGGGACCTAGAGATAAACAGAAGCTTGAGATGGATGAACAGTTTGCTAATGATGTTGAACATCATTGTGAGGGAATAGACAGAAGGGAAGGTGGTTCACTAGTAAGTCTATAAGTAATAATATTATCATATTGAAGGTGAACATGAGTGAAAGGGTTTGTATAGACTCATGTGTGCCACCAATTAACACTACAAATATAAATAAGTTCTTACATGAACTACTGCAAAGGTATGAATCATGTAAAAACAGTGTACAATTTGGGGGGTTAGGAGGAAAACTGCTATTGCATGCTATGGGCTGGGTTTAACAGGAAAACACCAACAGTACCACAGCAGTACCAGGGTTACATAACAGGGGGAAGGACAAGAGTTAGGGGAAGTTTGGATTTTCTATTTGGTGAAGGTTTTTTTATTGGCCATCTTTCTCTTGAGAATGAAATGATCTAAAATTGAGAGTGTTGATGAACTGTTGACTTTGGATATCATGCATGAGGCCCAGTAGATCGAGGTGGCAGAAGGATGCATTGACTGAGAAGTAGGTTGGGAAACGATGATACATAAACATATGATCGAACACAGAGCTGCTACAAAAAGGAATGAAGTTGTGAGGCATGCAACGATGTGAATGAACCTGTGAGACACTGGGTGAGGAAAAGTAAGCCAGAAACAAAACAACAAATATCGGATGGTCTCATTTAGAAAATACTTATAAGAAAACTGGGGCCTAGATTGTAAGCTCTTATAGCAGCAGCATTTAGTCTGGAGTGGTAATTTTTATTTCTAGATTTTAAGGAGTTGTTTTATATATATATATAATCTGGTATTTAGAGATAAGAATGAAGCCAATCTTGTCATGACTAAGGTAATTCAGAATACAAGGCTAAGGAAGACATTGCCTATATTTTAGAATTTTATTCCTTCATACCAAAGGAATAAAGTTTTATTATGTCCAGATCTAAATTTTCTGTAGCACATAATCTAACTCAACCTGCCTGGATAGATCATTTAAACAACCCAAACACAGGAATCCCAGAGAAGAATGAGAGCCTTTAATCCTATATGGCTTGGTGTGATGCCTGGATACATCCCAGAGTATATTAAGCAGATAATCAAAAAGTAATAGCAGTGGAGAATCTTAGCCTATCTATAGCTGTGTCTAAGAGTTACCTCCAGAGGACCTCTTTTGTTGCTCAGATGTGGCCTCTCTCTCTCTAAGCCCAACTCTGCAAGTGAAACCATTGCCCTCCACCCTATGTGGGACCTGACATCCCTGGTGGCATGGGAGATGACTCCCAAGGATAAGCCTGGCCCTGGCATCATGAGATAAACAATGTCATCCTGACCAAAAGGGGGAGAAGAAGTGTAACTAATAATGTATCAATGGCTGAGAGACTTCAAATAGAGTTGAGATACCATGGAGGTCACTCTTACACATGCTTCAGTTAGACAAAGCTACCTATCATAAAATGCCAAACCCCAACCAAAACCATTCCTGACAATCCTAAAGAATACCTAAGGCATTATATAAGATTCTACAAAGGTCCCATGCACTAGGGTAACTTTCCAACCTCCAAATGGGTCCCTGGACCAGAGGAGTCTTGAAATGCAGAGGGGTCAGCCTTTCCAGAACATCAACTACTTTCATCCCCCTATCCCATATTATAGACAGCCCCTTCCAACCTGAAAAGGTTAGAACTGTCATAGCCCAAATACTCCTAAAGAGTAGGAGAAAAATCAAAGGTGATGGTGGAATTATACAGAGAAGGTCAGGTTTAACAAATGAGTATGAGTGCTGAATCATTATACTGATATTTCTTTTAGCCTCTAGTACCTTAGAGCAGCTAGAAGTAAAACTAAAATTGTGGAATTGTAATCCATACCAAACTCTGAAATCTTTTCTACAACTAATTGTTGCAGTGTACTTTGAAATTTACTGCTTTTATGTATATATGTTAATTAAAAAGAAGTAGGAGTATAACAGAAAAGATAGGATTTAATAAATGAATATGACTGCTGAATCATTATATTGATATTTCTGTTGGTCTCTAGTGTCTTGGAGCAGCTAGTAGAAAAGACAAAAAATCGTGGAACTTTAATTCATATCAAACTTTAAAATTTGTTCTATAACTACTTTTTAGAATGTACTTGGAAATTTATTGCTTTTTTGTATATATGTTATATTTCACAATTTAAAAAAATGAAGGAAAAAAACTGCCATACTCTATAAAGTGATCCCACTCTTATATACAGTTGATAGGCCAATGATTCCCTTTCCTGAAATTTTTTAACTTGGGAACAAGAGAGTTGGATCAGGTTCTCACTAAGGCCTGAAGTTATATGGAAGACATATTCTCTACTAAGTGAAGAATGCTGTTCTGCAGCAGGAAAGAAGCAGAAATTCACAGAGATTAAAAGTTTTGAAGACAGTCTACTCCCAATTTTCATTTCTTAGCCGATTTACATCCCTGCCCTTTCTTTGTCTTTATTATCTCTTGAGATTCCCAATCCATTCTTTTTTTTTAGTTTAAGGTACCTTAAGTTGGGCTTCTGTCACTGTGAAGCTGAAAGAGTGAACTATTTTATCAGAACAATGGCCTAGGTTCCATAAAGCAGTTTAGAAATGGCTTCCAATGAAAACACAACTGGAAGCAAGACCAATAGACTATCAAAATAGTACAAGAAAGAAACAGTGTTTCTATTTGCCTTTAAAGATAAGACCACAATTATGTACTCTGATTCAAGGATTACTTCAAATAATTCCTAGCTCTGAAGTTAGTTAAGAGACCTCAGTAGTTCCAGGAATAATCTGTGAGAACTTTACTTATGGTAGCTCAAAATAAAAATAAGTAAATAAATAAAACTTACCCTTTCAAAGGGGAAAAAGAGAATGTATGAATTTGAAGTAAGAAGGGGCCAGATCATGAAGGGCCTGATAAACTATATCAAATCAAACTCTTAGAATAAAGAGCAACGGGATTGACTGTTTTCATTGCTGCCATTAGACTCAATTCCAGGAGCCTTGAAGGTGCAACTAGATAGAGACACTCAGCCTGGTGGCATAGCAAGGGCTTCATCACAGTGGTTCCATCAGCATGAAGACATACATTTATAATTTTCATTTATCATAGGGTAAATTTTAAAATGATTCATACGAAAATCACCTTTTTTAAGAATTTAAAGGACATGGCGATATGTGAAACGTATTTCCACTTAAGTGCCTTTTTTCCTCCTAATTCTATTCTTCAATGTTATCTATTATCAATACCATTTCTGCATATAGTTTTGGGGTGTACTACACACAAGAGGCCTTTTCTTTTAAGTGGGTCCATAATTTGATTTTTCCTTTCAACACTCTCTTGAGCCCCTTTTTCTATTTTGGTTATACAGCTTTATCTGTCTTGGTTAAATGTTTACATGATTATTAATAGTATAAATGTCCATAATTTATTACCTAAGCATTATTCTTTCATAGACATATGTATTAACTGTTAATTTTCTTTGCAATAAACATGCTTGTATAGAAATTACTTTGAATTCAACCAACTATTTTGTTGGAATAATTTCCTATAAATTGAAATTGCTAAGGCAAAAGTAATACAAAACTTAAATTTTGAGTCATAACTGCTGAATTCTCCATGAATGCAGACAGTCAGTCTTCATCAGTCTGCTCTTCCAGTGTTTGTAAATGAGAGTACCCTATTTTCTGCAATCGCAGGAACATTGGATATCAATATTTTTAATCTTTGACAATATGATATTACTAAGAAATTGTTTTATTTCTATTAATGTTGAGCTCGTTCACTTTCACATATCCTTATTAGTCATTTACATAATTTGAATTTCCTCTTTATGATCTTTTTTCTTCATTTCTCTTGGACTATCGGTCTCTTTTATTATTAATTTCTAAGAACTCATTTATGATTATGGAAGCTAGCCTTTTGCTTGCCGTGCATTGCAGATGAAATCCCGTGGCTCCCTGCAACAAACATGCACACACACTTATTTCACTGTGATGTTTTATTTTATTTTTTGGTGGTACAGAAGTAATGTATTTAAATATAATGATGTACTTTGAAAAAAAGACAATAGTAAATCAGTAAAGGGTCTTATACAGGAAATTAAGATAAGATAAGATATGAATTTTAGATGCAATTTGGAAACGGACTGGCAAGGGCCAAGAATAGATGCAGGGTGACTAAGTAATCCAGCCATGAAAAGGCGCTAGATGGAAGCATGGAAATATTTGTGAAGCGTGATATCTGAGGATTTGGTGATTGCTTGAATTGTGGAGCGAGTGGAGATTAAACTACTATGTCATCATGGGATATTATCAATTTAATCATACTTCCAACTGAAACTTAAAATGTTAGCCACCACCACTGCTCTTCATAAAAAAGTGTATGGGGGGGGGGAGGAGGAAGAAAAAAAGTGAAATGTAAGTGGAGAAATCACTATTATTTGGAACTTCTAAAAACATTTAGAAAGTATTGAACAGATTTAAGTTTTTATACATTTTAATTACAAAGAAAATTATCTTCTGAAAGCTGTGGGTTTACATATTTAAAGTAAATAAAGTTACATCACACTTGATCCCAGAAGGAAACAAACTGGCATCCTCAAATAGGATTATTTAATAAAGGGCTTAGTATAGGCATAATTATAAGGGATAGTACAGTAACTCCTAGACAGTAACTGTGGAGGGGCTGTTATTACCTCCTAGGGATCAAGAATGGAGCAAGGAAAGGAAGCAGTTACCAGAATCCAGGGAGAGCTCTGCTGAGGCCACTTGATAGGAGCTGTAGTATTAAGTAAAGGGATATAGTCCTCTGCTACTCCACAAGGTGGGAGCTAGAGACCCCAATTTACTTGTCCAGTCTCTTCTCTAGCCATAGCTTCCCACTGATTGCCAGAGGCAAGAATGCCCTTTGATATAGTCCAGGATCACATAGTAGGATGGACAGTCTATTGAAGGGGCAAAGAGAGACTTGCCAGCACACTTCACACCCTTGTGTTTTTCATATGGGCAACAAGTTTTTGTCCCTAATATGGGAAACACACAATGATTCATCAGTACTATCACATGCAAAAAAAAACAGCAGTGAATTAACTCACATTTTGTAGAACGTACTGCTACTTCCATTTATTCAGCCTTAAAATCATCTATATTTCCAGGCAATGTATCTCTCTCTTAACCTAGATTGAATTAATTTAAATAACATTGCTCCTTGCAAAAGAGCAGTCTTTAGTTCTTAAACTATATAATATGAATAAACAAATTTTATTTTACCACAGAATTAAATTCTGAAATAAATAATGAAAACACATGTTGTGTTCCTAGAGCACAGGGTTAATACTTTGAGAGTGAGTGATGGGAAAGAAACATTTGAAGGTTTACTATTAGCATGAAGAAAAAAAGATTCTGTCTTCTCCCTGAGCCAGCATAAAGTATATTTTTAATGTCTCTAAGAATATTTTGTAATCTAATTTATTAAATTGCATTTGTAGGGAATATTACTATTTGCAAGAGTTTTTTACCATACCACATATACCTCAAACACAAGTGGAGAGGAAAAGGCACAAACTTATATCATGATCCCCGTGAAGATGAAGAAATATTTTCAAAAAGGTTGAGCTGTTTACTAAAGGTCACATAGCTAATAAGTGATATAGTTAAGACTAAGCTATTAATAACAAAAAGATCCAATTAAAATAAGACCAAAGGACTTATATACACATTTCTCCAAAGAATATATATAAACAGCCAATAAGCACTTGAAAAAAATGTTCAGCATCGTTAGCCATTTGGGAAATACAAATCAAAACCACTTCACAGTCATTAGAATGGCTATCATTTACAAAATGGAAAATAAATGTGGCAAGTATGTCAAGAAATTGGAACCCTCATATATTGATGTGGGAACGTAATATGGCACAACCAATGTGGAAAACAGTTTGGCAGTTTCTCAGAAAGTACAGAATTAACATATGACCCAGAAATCCCACTTCTGGGTATATATCTGTATTAGTCTGTTAAGCTGCCAGAATTCAATATACCAGAAATGGAATGGCTTTTAAAAAGGGAATTTAATAAATTACAAGTTTACAGTTCTAAGGCCAATAAAATGTTCAAGTTAAAGCACCAACAAGACGTTACCTTCCCTCAAGAAAGGCTGATGCCATCCAGAACACCTCTTCCTGCTGGGAAGGCACGTGGTTGGCATCTGCTGATACCTTGCTTCTGGGTTCTGCTGCTTTCAGCTTGTTTTCTGTGTTTCATCTCTAAGCATCTGTACGCCTTCACTTAGCTCCTCTGCAACACAACTCTGGGTTCTGGCTTATTCAGAATCTCATGGGAAGGCACATGGTGACATCTGCTATGCTCTGCATTTCTAAACAGCTAGGTCTCATGTCAGCATTGTTCTCCAAGCTTCAGCATCTGTTAGCATTCTCCAAAATATTTCCTCTTTTAAAAAACTCCAGTAAACTAATCAAGACCAACATGAAGTGGGTGGAGTCACAGCTCCATTTAATCAAATCTAAATCACAATTAGGCATGCCACAACTCCATAGAGATAACCTAATCAAAAGTTTCCACCCTACAATATTGAATCAGGATTAAAAGAAACAGCTGCCCCCCACAAAATTGGATTAAGATTAAGACATGGCTTTTCTGAGGTACATATAGGTTAAAACTGCCACAATACCCAAAATAACTGAGAACAGGGACTTAAACAAATATAATACATCACTGTTCATAGAGGCATTATTCACAATAGCAAAAAGATGGAAGCAACCTAAGTGTCCATCTGTGCTGGTTTGAAAGGAAGTATGCCCCCTAAGAAAAGCCATGCTTTAATATCAATCCCATTTCATAAAGGTAGAATAATCTCTATTCAATGCTGTGTGTTTGAAACTGTAATGAGATCATCTCCCTGGATGATGTGATTTAGTTAAGAAGGGTTGTTAAACTGGATTAGGGGATGACATGTCTCCACCCATTTGAGTGGGTCTTGATTAGTTTCTGAAGTCCTATATAAGAGGAAACATTTCGGAGAATGAGAGATTCAGAGAGAGCGACACTACAAAGCAGAGAGTCCACCAGCCAGCGACCTTTGGAGATGAAAAAGGAAGACGCCTCCTGGGGAGCTTCATGAAACCAGAAGCCAGGAGAGAAAGTTAGCAGATGATGCCGTATTCGCCACGTGCCCTTCCAGCTGAGAGAGAAGCCCTGACTGTGTTCGCCATGTGCCTTCTCACTTGAGAGAGAAACCCTGAACTTCATCGGCCTTCTTGAACCAAGGTATCTTTCCCTGGATGCCTTAGATTGGACATTTGTATAGACTTGTTTTAATTGGGACATTCTCTCGGCCTTAGAACTGTAAACTAGCAACTCATTAAATTCCGCCTTTTAAAAGCCGTTCCGTTTCTGGTATATTGCATTCTGGCAGTTAGCAAACTAGAACACCATCAATAGATGAATGGATAAATAAAATGTAGTAGAAACATAAAAGGAATATTATTTAGCTGTAAAAGGTAATGAAGTTCTGATACATGCCACTACATGAATAAATCTTGAAGACATCATGTTGAGTGAAGGAAGCCAGACACAAAAGGACAAATACTACATGATTTTGCTCCCATGAAATTACTAACATATGCAAATTCACAGAGACAGAAAGTAGATTACAGGTTACCAGGGGCAGTGGGAGATGGAATAGATATTTAATGCTTAATAGGTACAGAGTTTCTATTCAGAGCATTAGAAAAGTTTTGATGATGGATGATGATGATGATGACGACGACAGCAAAGCATTGTGAATGTAATTAACAGCACTGAATTGCACACTAGAAAGTGGTTAAAATGGGAAATTTTATGTTGTGGTTTCAGTTTGCTAAAACTGCCAAAACGCAATATACCAGATATAGACTGACTTAACAATTGGGAATTCTTACCAATGGGAATTTATTAGCCTACAAATTTACAGTCTGAAGGCCATGAAAATGTCCCAATTAAGGCATTATAAGAAAATACCTTCTCTGAAGAAAGGCTGCTAGTATCCGACATTCCTCTGTCAGATAGCAAGGCACATGGTCAGCGTTTGCTGGTCTTTCACTCCAGGATTTCATTGTTTTTGACTCCTGGTTCCAGTGGCCTCCTCTCTGAGCTTCCATGGGTCCTCTCTTAGCATCTCCAAGACTTTTCTCTCTCAGGTCCTCAGATTCTTCTACTCTAAGCTCTCCTGAAACTTCTCTGGGTGTTTCTCTCTCAGTGCTCTGGGCTTTTACTGTATTTTATACTCTCACAAAGGACTCCTATAAAAAAAGATTAAGATCCACCCTGAATGGTGTGAGTCATATCTCAAATCAAAATCACCTAACCAAAAGGTCCCATCCAGAACAGGTCTACACCCACAGGAATAGATTAAAAGAACATGGCATTTTCTGGGGTACATTACAGCTTAAAATCAACAGAGTTGCACATATGGTACCACAACAAAAATATTTTTTTAAAAAGAGAAAGTTATTCAAAATATAAATTGGTGATTAAAATATCTGACCATGTTATAGGATCAAATTATAAGTTAATATATCCACTTTTTTCATTTACTTCATTGATGAAAATATTTCAATGCTTTGTCATATCTACTGTTTTCCTTGCTATGTATATCTCCAAGAATAAATTGAATATTTAATATTTAATAAGCTGAAGCTTATTTGTGCCCCTGAATTATAAAAATAAAGAGCAAAACTTAGCTCTGCTTTTGTAACTAAGCCTTTAAGTATACAAGCACAAATATGCACATCCTTACCTGACAAGTAGTACCCAGAAAAACTCGATTCCTCAGCTTTTAGACTCTTCCTGGGTTTTTTTACTCTTCCTTATCTTTTACAGTTGATCAAAAATCTTTTCTAAAAATCACTTTTTTCCCAGAACAAAATATATTCCAAGCCTAGTGAGAATACACTCTTAATCTTTCACTTTATTGACTGCCTTCAGTTTCAGTTCATTAAACATAGGCATTTCCAATGATCAAAAGAAAATGAACCAAATGTAACTTACTATAACCTTATTGTATAAGAGAGTTGTTCAAAGAGCAAATAAATCTGAATAGGGAAATCTAATATTGACAATCTTCCATTCTAAAAACATACATGCGGGGTGGCTGCCGTGGCTCAGCAGGCAGAGCTCCGACCTGCCGTGCTGGAGATCTGGAGTTCGATCCCTGGTGCCTCCTGCCCATATGCAAATTAAAAATAAATAAATAAATAAATAAAATAAAAAATAAAAATAAAAACATACATGTAATGAACAAAGATATCCAGAAATAATTTCATATGCATTTGATCAATGAAGGTATATACTTGTGCTTTTATCCAATTCCCTTCTCAGTTTTTATCGTCTCCCAAAGCAAACACTGAAGAAATGATGAACTACAGTCACTTGAAACTATAATACAAAGAAAAGCAAAACACCATGACCTCCAAAAATATAGCTGCAAAGAATTTTTATTATATTGCTTATATAGAATTATGAAAACTAAAATAGATTTGGTTATTATACTACATGGGGAGAGAAACTAGTAACTTAAATCCACTATCCTAATGAGGGTAATAAACAATTTAAATTACGAAACAGGAAATGTTTACTACCCATTTCAGTTCGCTAACACTGCCAGAATGCAATATACCACAAATGGATTGGCTTAAATAAAGGGAATTTATTAAGTTACAAGTTACATTACTAACGCCAAGAAAATGTCCAAATGAAGGCACCAACAAGAGGATACCTTCTCGGAGGAAAGGCAGTTGGCATTCGGAATTCCTCAGTCAAATGGGAAGCTACAAGCTACGTCTGCTATCCTACTCTCCTAGCTTCTGGTTTCAATGGTTTTCTCAGCTTCTAGCATCTCCTGGGGTGTTTTTCTTCTGCATCTCCAGACACCTATGTTTTCTCCAAAAGGTCTCTCTTATAGGACTCCAGTAGGTGGATTAAGACCCACCCTGAATGGACAGGATCACATCTCCATGGAAACAACCTAATCAAAATGTCCCACCCAACAATAGTTCTGCCCACAAGATTGGATTAGAAGAATGTGGCTTTGCTGCTGTATATAACAGTTTCAAACCTGCACACTAGCTTTTAAAAATGACTATATTTTAAACATATTTAAGTTAATAGCTAAACCATATCAAAATATCCCATCATTAGCACTGATTTAAAATAACTCTTCTCTTAGAAATGAGACAAAATAAAATTTCAGTGGCTGAGAGATCTCAAACAAAGTTGAGAGGTTATCCTGAAGGTTACTCTTCTAAGGTATATCAATATCCCTTTTTAGTTTATGGTCTATCAGAGTGCTAGAGGGAAGTACCTGAAACTGTTGAACTGCATTCCAGTAGCCTTGATTCTTGAAGATGATTGTATAACTATATAGCTTTTATAAAGTGACTGTGTAAGTGTGGAAAAAAAATAACCCTTCTCTTTGATAACATTTCTTAACACTTTCCAGACATCATAAACAAATAACCAACCACATTCTAAGACATCATTGAAAGAGGTCATAAACTAGATGAGCAGTTTTGCTAAAATTGGAATTGCTGGGATTTTTTAGAAACAGATTATACCTACAACCAAATATTATATGGTTTCATGTTTCGTCACATTTTTTGTGATTTTTTAGCAATTATTTATTCACTTATTCAAAAGTTATGTGGTTTTGAATGGAGACTGTTCCTCAAGTCAGTATTCTTTAATAAACAATGATCTTCCCAGTTTAAAAATAATTCCATAGAAAAATAATTTGCAATTTATTTCAAACATGGAATTAACAAGGGTAAAAAATGGAAAAACTGAATTATTTTCTAATTCTTCAGTATTAATTTCCTCACAGAAAGACACTATTTTACAAGACATAAAATAAGACATCAAATAAAAAAACTAATCAACCAGTACAGTGTAAAATGTAAATTATACTTAGTCACCTGTATTTTTTCCACTTTTCCACAATAGATCAATGTAGCAGATATTCACACTGTCCACATAATGACAAATGTTGTGCAAATAAATCCCTTAAATTGTATTAAATAATTCCTCTTTCCTTACAGGATAGTTAAGGAGACTTTCCTCCAGCACCTTGTCTGGCAATTCATCTAGTCTATTTCAAAAATATTATTGTAGTTAACATTTTTTTAAAAATTGTAGTTAAATGTTCTTAAAATTTAACTAAAATTTGAAACATTGTGGCTCAGTTACATAAGAAAAAAAAACTCCTCTAAAACAAATGCATTCAACAACACAACTGAGCAAAATCAGAATACATTTTAAGAAACGTCCCCTTCTACATTCCTCATTCTATTAAGCTAAGAAACACAATTAAACACAATAAATTAGGCCTATTGCATAAACATAAATATAAGACTAATTCTACAAATCAAATTTTATTTATTAATTTTGTCCTAATAAGAGAACAAAAGGAAAAATCAATCACAGATCCTGCTCTCAAGTATACTAGTAGAGGGAAATAAATATATTTAAAAACCAGTATTGCTGCCTTATAGGATAAATAACAAAGTACTGACCTACAAAACATGAAAAAAAGTTGTATATAGATAGCAGAACTCTGGATGTTCAGTAATTGTGGAATTACTTCTAGAGTTTAGCCTAAGGAATGAGAGAGGTTCAAAAGACATACCAACAGTTATTTCAACTCTTGTTCTATGGCAGACACTGTTCTACAGTTAAAAAACAAATATCCTACAATGAACAAGTTACACAGCAGGACCAGCAACATAATCTGAGGAACCCAGTACAAAATGAAAACAGAGTACTCCTTATTCAAATTTCAAGCTGGTGACAGCAGAGCATTAAAACATGCAGCCCTGTTCAGCATGCGACTCTATGTCACAGCACAAGTCGCTTACTCATGAAATCATTCCTGATAAATATAGTCTCTGTCTTCATGGCACACACAATCTAGTGATGAAAGATTAACAATATGAAAAAAAAGAAATATGGTACCTTGATAAGTTCCAAGAACAAAAAATGAGGTGTTATATGATAAAAACTGAGGGAACTTAGAGAACCATGAAAAAGGCCTCTCTGGAGAGCAGGGACCTGAACGTGCAAATGGACCAGGTATATAGCATGTGCGAGTAAAGGACCCTCGAAAGTACACAGGCCATGCCAGTGCAGCTCACCTGGATGACTGTGCCTCCCAGGGGATACATGGCAATGTCTAGTGGCATTCTGGTTGTCACAACTGGGGTACAAGCACTACTGGCATCTAGTAGGTAGAGTTCATGTTTCTAAACATCCTACAATGCACAGGACAGCCCCCCACGACAAAGAATTATCTAACCAAAATGAAAATAGTGCTGAGGCTGAAAAACTGAGCGCAGATCATATGTAAAACCCTGAATGGGGGAACAGCTTGACATGTTTGCTTTTCAAGTCCTCAGTCATGTCACTACATGGTAGTGAATTTTAGAAGCCTACATTTCCAACAAGAGATAATTTGATTTATGTGACAGCCCTTCAATGAATACAAGACAGCCACTAAAATTTATGCTTAGAAGGATGTTTAATGGCAAGGGAAATACTGATATGTTCATAATTGGAAAAGACAAGTTATACTGAAAGGTAAAGGTCTCCTACTTTCAAAAAATATTTATGTGTTTAGCATAGGGTTGATGACGGTGTTGAAAAGATAATGCAAACAGTTATCAGAAGTTATCTCTGGAAAGGAGAATTATTTTTCTTTCTTTGTACTTTCCAGCATTTTACATTTTCAATAGAATACGTATTCTTTCATAAAAAAAATCAGGCAAGTACAAAATTTCTTTTTCTTTCTATAAAACTGCATTATATATTCAACTTACATGGTGCACATATGTGAATCTGAAATGCCTAACCAAAAGTTGTGATTCACAGAAGAATGACTTGTCATTTTAGAATGATTTTAGCAATAGCTTTGGTAAAGATGAAATATCTTTTGCTAAAGATGAAAAACAGAAAAATTGAGAGCATAGTTGCTATTGTTTTCTTCTAGTTGAAGGTCAAGATTTTATAAAGGAAAAGTAGATTTGGAAAAGTGACTATTATCTATTAAAACGAATTGCTATTGTTAGTTATCCAAGTGGACAAGGTACCACATTCATAAGAATCTGTTTCATGGAGGCACGTGATTGAAGTCTCTCATGACCCCATTTTAACAAAATGGATTTGTGGTTTGTTGAACAGTTATAACAAGAAACCACAGGAGAGGTACCTAGTTTCAGGGGTATTGATCTTAGTCTTAAACCAGTTAACGAATAAAGAAATGTTATAGACTTAGAAGGTATCTTATCAAATGTAAGAACAATATATGAAGTAAATTACACACACAGACACACGCACACACACACACACACACACACACACACACAAAAAACAGTATTCCAGAAAATCTTAGTCTAGAAACAAGCAAATATAACACGAGGTGGGGGTAAAATGTGAAATGTTATTCTTACGTTCCCCAGCCTTCACACTTCCGAAAGCTAATTATACAAATATAAGATGCTGGGCACGTGGGGAAAAGAAACTTAAATTGTGGGGTAGGGTGAAAGAGGATGGGAAACACACTATGTATAGTTGCCAACACACTGACTATAAGGGAATAGGGGATGATCAGTAAGATTCAGGCCTCTGATGGTCAGTCATACTCTAAAATGCCTAGCACACAAAATCATACTCACTTTCCCATCACTAAGCTACATTAAAGGCCAGGACACAAACGAAACACATGATCAAAATATACCCTGGATTTTCACAAGAAGAAAGTGACAACTGCCCTGGCATAGGAACAGGCCTTGACATGCACAACTGAATATAAACAATGCACACAGAATAAGAAAACAACGATCAGACAAGGTCACTCTGAGACCTGTGGTGCAACAGGTCTGTGACAAGGACACTCCGCAACCAAAAAATGACTAAACATCCCCCTCTTCTGACTAACACAAGTGACTACTACTTCTTCATTAATGACAACTATCCCCATCTTAATCCACAGAATACCTAGACAAATTTCACTAAGATACCCAATCACTGAATTCATAATTCAGTAATAACTCAATTTTTTTTGGTCCCCACTCCCTTAAGCCCTACTTACAAAATCACCTAGCATAAACCCAAATCCTATAATAAGCCCCTCCCAATTACCTTCTACCAAGACACCACGGTTCCTCTCCTCTGGTGTTGGGCCTCCCTTGCTGGAACAAGCTAAACGAACCTAATTTGTCTGACTACAGGTTTGCTCCTGGTGGCTCTTGGCTGGTAGGCTTCAATGCAAGTCAATCTCTAGAATTTACCAGTCTCCATCAACGTCAGATCATGGGTCACAATTTTGGCTTTGAGAATCTGATCAACATAACTATGCTTTGCAAGTAGCCAAAGTGGAGAAGAAATGGTGGTAGAGGCCATAAAAGTGGTAGCATCCATTGCAGCTGTTGCATCTATCAGTGATGCTGCCTTGTTGCTTTCTTATGGTTTTCATAAGTCCACAAAAAGAAACAAAACATTCACCCTAACCCAATAAATAGCATATCAGATAGCAATATATTTTCCAATTTTAGAAACGATAATTTGTGACTTAAAAAACAAAAGCTAGTTATTTAAAAACTCTCTTCTGAGATATCTGGAGATCTAAAACTTAATATTTCACCCTTAAAAAACAAGTAAAACCAAGTTAAAATCAAGACACTAAATAAAGTATTTACTGTGTACCTGGATTTGTGATAAGCATTTTACAAGCATTATTTCTTTTCATCTATGCAACAACCTTTCAAGAATTAATATTCCCATTTTATAGATGAGGAAAACAGGAATTCAGAGGATAACTGATTAACCAAGAACTCAGAGCTGCAAGTTGCAGAGCCAAGTTTCAAAAGAAGTGTCTTTAGCTATAAACTCTAAATTTACCAAGTATATCATTTCTCCTGGATGTGGGAAGGAAACAGCACTGTCCATGAGTAATGACAGGACTAGATTGTATTGAAAGCAGCTAAATAAATAAACAAAAAATATAGAATACTACTCAAAATGTCCTATAGTATTATAATTTCATGTTGCCACATCATTTTCACTGACCTATTTATAGCCAAAAACTATCAAGTAAAAGTTATCTTTAACAAACCACTCTATATCAAAGAATAGTGTAAAAACTAGTTGGTGTAAAATATAATATTATCTGAATGTAGTCCTCAATTTTTCCTCTTAATGAATTAATTTCTAAAAGAAAATAATACATGTGTGAACAGAATTTCAATAGGAAAGCATTAGTCCCCCACTCAATAAATAAAATAAAAATAAAAGGAACCTTAAGGGTCACTTTCACTAACAGTTCCTCTCTAAATGAAATAAACAAGAGCAAAGGGCACCTTGACTACTACTCAGGAAATAAATTCAGAACACAGGGAAATCTGTAATTCTAATCACATTTACACCTTCTTCTCCATTTTAACATTTCTCATCCAAACATCCTTAGGAACTCAATAGGCTTAAAAGATTTGGAACAGAATAGAGAACAAAGGTGAGGACAATCTGAGAAACAGTCTAAGCTGCTGTTTCACCATTTTAATAATTTCAAATTGGATCATATTTTTTCAGAAGATGTAAAAGTCACAAACGTAGGTAAAACTGTAAAAAAGTTGTTCTACTTGTTCATATTATTAAAATGGCATTTTGGCTAGAAAGTTCAGGAATTAACCACTCTGGTCACGAAATTTGAGAAAGGACTAAAAAATATACATGCAAAGGGATAAAAGTAAAATATAAATGTATTAGTCTTAATCAATGAAAGGCTATGTACTAAATAAATACATTTGTTGCAAGAAATATTAATAAATGTACTCTCGTGGAAATTACTACTTATATAAACACTAACTACGTTCTTTCTTGAGATTGAAGGTAATTTTGAAAAATAAGATGCAGAACAAATATAGTCAATCAAACAATGTTACAGGTCATATATAAATACAAAATTGAAGAAAAATATTTATAATAAGTATGTGATGTGTGCAGTTTACTCAATTTGAGAATGAGGTGGGGGGGGCTGTAGGAAGAAAAGATACCTCAATGTTAAAACAAACAGTTTAATACTCCATTCAAAATTCAATTCAAATAAAAGAATGACCAGCAATTTAAAGATCAGAAAAATGTCACAATGATCTCAGGTCCATATGCCAATGCCTCTTATTAGGTGATTTTAGCTCAGAATAATACTTTCATATGTCTTTTTCTTTAAGTATCAAAGGAATTTAGCCTTTCTTTTCACCAGTAACACTGATGAACCTAACAGTGCAATCCTGCATCGCCCCGTCAGTGGGTGCTGCTATGATTTCTCCATCATCTTAAATTACAGAGAAAGATATTAACAATGGGAAAATAATTCAGAATGATTTAGAAAAGAATATTGTTGCCATTCTGACACTTTTTTTTGTGTCTTGTATCAAACACAAATGAGCACAACCATTTCTTTCTCTGTAGAACACAGCTTTAGTTTTCCCTTTCAGTCCTGATAAAACACTATGCCAAGGACTGATACCCTGAAAAGTTCCTCTTCAAAGAAGATGACAAACACGACTTTGGAATGCCACACCTTCTAGTCAATATGCGCATTCGGCAGGTAACAGAAATACTAAGGCTGGCTGAAATCAAAACCTTATTGAGGAGCTGTTAACATTCACTGAACATCATCTAGAGTTATGGTCATTTTTTTTTTCTGGCAAAATCTAGTTATGCAGGGGAGGACTTCACAGCTTAGCACCCACCCACCTACCACCACCCCTAGCCAGTGCACAATTTGGTTTTACTAGATGATAAATGAAGTTTATTTTGTAACAGAAGAACACATTGGAATGAGAAAGCAAAGGCTTATAAGGGGTGCTACTGTTTGAGGACAGGAGAAGAAAAGGCCTAAGCCGAGACTATCAATTCTATTGTTTCAAAGAGTACACAAAAAACACCTAGTACTAAATAGGTACTCAAATAAACATCTGGGTGTTTGTTTAAAAGACTGCTCATATAAACTAAACTGGATTCAGTGTTCCCAAATGCCCAAATTTTCTTCTTGGGTTGACTGGAGTACTGAATGCAAGTTCGCAACCAGCACAGCAATCCGCAAAACCGCTACAGTTTGGCAGTGCTAAGAGAAGTCTTCCTGTTCTGAAAACTCAAGCAGAGGTCGATTTTCAAACTCAAACGTCCTCCACAAGTTCTTTGTTCAACCAGTAACCTCACAGCACACATCTCGGTGTTGGCGTCATAGTCACAGGTAAAGAGAAAAATGCATTGCTTCCCAGTAAGGTCTTAGCTCCAGACACTTGTCATCGTGTTTAACCGCGGACAAGCACGTTAACTGAAACCCTGCCAACGGCGGGGGCGGGGTGGGGGCTGCGGGGCGCAGGGGATGAGAGCGCGGGCAAAAACGTTTACAAGAAGTGCAATTTGCACTGGCCACACTTTTTCCTTCACTCCTCACTCCCTGGTATATCTTATCTATGTTACGTGGGTCCTCAGTATGGTCAGTTTGATCGCCTACTGCCATTACACTTTTTGGACACTGAAATACCCCATGCTTCCGGGAGACAAACTGGGCAGTTCGGATTCCTGCACGCAAGAATGACTTGATATCAGGGAAATTAAAGCTGCACGCCTTAGCGGTCCGGGCCCTTGTCAGTGCCCCATCTGCCCGCATTCTCCAGCAAAGGAGTATAATAACAACGCAGGTGTTTAGTATCAGAAAGCAGCAAACCGAGAACCACCAGAGGGGCACTGGTGAAATTCTCACACGGAGCCGAAACGCAGTCAAGCCATACTGTCTTCTTCACTGGCTTTTTCCAACGTATCAAAAGAAACAAAACGCCCAGAGCTCGGCTTAGTCGCGGGCGTAGTTCGGGAGTCCTCCCAGCTGTGTCCCTCGGGATGTTCACCCCAGCATCCCCGAGGCCTCACCGGGATTCATCTCGCGTGGCTCGAGGACCTGAAAGATCATCTTTCCACTAAGGGCCATCCCTGAGTGCCTGGGTAGCGCACGGTCCGCGCTTAGGACGCCACCTGCACCCGGCCGGGACGCCCACCCCCCTGCCAGCCAGCTGCACCTTACCTGTCCGCGGAGAATCCGGCAGGCCCTTGACAGCTCCCAAATGCCTCCGCTGGAAAAGTTTCCGAACTTCTTCGCAGCTCTGCAAGCCTTCGTCTCGGGCACACCCAACAAGAGCTAAAAGGAGGACACAGCAGAAGCCTACGCGCCAGGTCTGTGAGTCCATCATCGTTGTTCTGCTCACCCTTTCCCCTCGCCGTGCACCCTATTTACTAAGCGCGCCCTGTGCCGAAAGCTCTAGATAAGACTCGAGTCCAGGTCTCAAAGGCGTGAGTTCGGGCGGCGGGCTTATGGGCCCGCTCTCGGGCACCGTCTACTCCTGGGAGCACCACTGGCTTTCTCCTTAGGCGCTCCGAGCCGGAATTCCCGGGCTGAGCCCCGCCAAGCCCCCTGTCCCGGGCAGGCGAGTAGGCGCCAGGCGGACGAGAAACAGGCTGGAGCGGCCGGGTGCCCGCGAGCACTCGGCTCCGGCTGCAGCCGCCGCAGCCGCCACAGGCTTGGCTTGCAACTAACCAACCTGCGCCTCCCCAGCCCGCGGCGCTCAGCGGGCAGGCCACACCCCCACACCTTCCCACTCCGCCGGCCAGCCCCGCGCTCGCCCCGCGCAGCCCCGCGAGCAGTCCACGCCAACTCCCCCGACAGCCGGGGAGCAGCGCCCACGCCCAAGCCACGCCCCAGCGCGCTGCGGGGAGACTGTGCACTCAGCCACGCTGCCAGCGCCGGGTCCGCGGTTGCGGAGACTGTAGACAGAGCAGAGCGCCTCTAGCAGTGGAAAACAAACAA
Source organism: Myrmecophaga tridactyla (assembly GCA_004026745.1). Taxonomy (NCBI): domain Eukaryota; kingdom Metazoa; phylum Chordata; class Mammalia; order Pilosa; family Myrmecophagidae; genus Myrmecophaga; species Myrmecophaga tridactyla. The sequence goes on along the minus strand of PVIY010018705.1, from coordinate 14,834 downwards.
ATACAGAAACCGCAACCCGGCCCTGGCTTCCCCAGTCCGTTCCAGGCAACAGTAGACTGATGCAAAGAACGCAAAATATATGAAGAGGATCAGAGAAGACAAGAGATGAAAAACACGAACTATAGATCAGAATCCCCAGTACGCAGAACTGTCGTTCAAATGACATGAAATGGGATCTGGGCAGAAAGCAAAAGGGAAAAACATATTTATGGTTATGGTTATGAAGATTCCAATTGAGGGACTTAATAGGACTGGTTTTAAAAGAGTGTACATGAGAATTTATAACAATTGCTTTATGTTACTGCTTGGGACGTTTTTTCTATAACATTAATTTCTATTTTCTTAAGGAATTTAAAAGTCAAAAGTATTACCTTCACATGCTACTACGTCCTTATTATCACAGTCAAGTCCAATTTATTTTCTTATCACCCTCTACCATCAAATTTTACTTCAGGCCCTTCTGACCTTTACCATTGCTGAAATTTCTTTAAAACATTCTCACTTAAAAGCTAAGGTAAGAGTGCTGTAGGAATTTTCTCACAAGAAAGAAAGAAAAATGAAGACTTTAAGCGATTTAAAAATGACAAAGGAATGTTCTCAATTTATAATTGACAAAATAATACATTAGAAACCAGAAGCCAAAAGGCCAGGTTCATTTTGTAAATGTGTTGACTAAACAAGTAAGTCTGTGTGAGTGACAAGAGCCACATGCAACCAGCTAAAGAGTTTTTGCAGAAAAAAAAAAAAACATTTAAAAGCGCCACGTAGTGAAGAATATAAATGCCTTAATGGAAATTTCATCTCAAGTTTGAACCCTTGTCCAGAGATAAAGATGAATAGTTTTAAAACACAGCAAAGTGTCCTGGGACTTTTAATGACCATTTCGTATAAAAGGCAGCACTTTTCAGCATTAGGCTGCTTGTTCTAAAATATGTCACTCCAGGATAGTGACTGAGCTACTACTTCACAGTGAATGGTGCTCACTTGACTTTTCACATCAATTCCTTGAATACGAAACTTTTTTTGAGAAGTTCTCTTAATAAAAGAATTGAAAACATTAGCTGCTTTTAAATCCTAGGCCTTCAAGCACAGCATTATATATGTGTCCCAGAAAAACATTTCCTCATGAATCTCTCCTTCTATAGCTACCAAGCCAGGAAGGACTGCCTAGAAGCCGGCTATACTAATGAAAAAAAGCAAAAAGAATGAACATGAGTATATATATACTTCTTATGCTCCAAACACTATTCTAAATGCTTAAGAATACCTCAATTCATTTAGTTTTTATAACACTATAAAGTAGTTACTACTATAATCACTGTCTTTTTTAATTAGAGAAATTGTAGGTTTACAGAAAAATCATACATAATATACAGGCTTCCCATATACCATCCTATTACTAGCACATTGCATTGATGTGGTACATTTGTTAAAACCGATGAAAGCACATTTTTATTATTGTACTATTAACTATAGTCTATGGTTTCACTTAGGGCTCACTGTTTTGTGCAGTTCCTTGGATTTAGTTTTTTAATTTTTATTCTAGCACCATATATACAAACCAAAATTTCCTCTTTTAACCACATTCACATATATAATTCAGTGCTGTTAAATATATCCCAATGTTGTGCTATCACCAGCATCCATTACCAAAACATCTTCATCATCCCAAATTGAAACTATTCATTTTAAGCCTTAACTTCCCATTCCCTATCCCCACCCTTTCCCCAGGTAACTTATACTCTAGATTCTAACTCTGTGAGTTTGCTTATTCTAGTTATATCATATCAGTGAGAGGATACAATATTTGTCCTTTTGTGTCTGGCTTATTTAACTCAAGTTGTCTTCAAGCTTCATCCATGTTGCTGTATCTATCAGAATTTCATTCCTTTTCTGGCTGAATAATACTCTGTTGTGTGTATATATCACATTTTGTTTATCCATCATTAGTTGATGGGCACTTGTGTTCCTTCCATCTTTTGGCAATTGTGAATATTGCTGCTATCAACATCAGTGTACAAATATCTATTTCAATTCTTCTGGATATATATTTTTTATTTAAGGTGTGAGGTAGGGGTGCTCCTTTTTTTTTTTTTTTTTTTTGCAAATGGAGACCCAGTTTTCCCAACACCATTTGTTGATGAGACTATTCTTTCTGAATTGAGTGGTCTTAGTCCCATTGTCAAAAAACAGTTGCCCATATATATGAGTTGATTTCTGAGCTCTCAATTCAATTCCGCCAGTCTATATGTCTGTCCTTGTGCCAATAATATGCTCTTTTCTTGTAGTCATGACATTATTTCATTATTTTTTAAATTGAAAGTCAGAGTTTACCTTATTTAATATGACTTTATTGTATTTACCATGATTACATTTCTTTTCTCTTATATTTCCCCCTGGGATTAGTAATTGGCTCTCTCTCCTATTTTATCAAGGTTTTTTAAATTTTAATTCATTACTACATAATCCAAATGTTCCAACAGATCTTTCAAATGCCAAGTGATTAAACCTAGAACAATAATTACTTAAAAAATAATTGGGGGGGGGTGCAAGGGTAGGTTAGTGGTAGAATTCTCGCCTACCATGAGGGGGACCCGGGTTCGATTCCCTGTCCATGCACTTCTCCCAAAACAGACAAACAAAAATTAAACAAATGGTGCTGCAATAATAGGATACTCACATGGGAAAATAATGAAATGTGACCCCGCCCTACAGCATACAAAAAAATTGTTCATATTTGTCACTGGAAGATTCTTTGCAGTTCTCCTTCCTCCTGCTCCACTCTGCACTGGAGCTTTTTAGGTTTCCTGCAAAATGGTCAGACTGGAAGTTCACATTTGTCTATCGTTTGGATCCTCTGTTGCTGGAACGTTCTCACTGTTGGCTTACTCCCTTGTTTTGCTGAAGCATATCCCAGAGTATCTTGCTGAATATTTATGCTTTGGGACCAGAAGTTTTCCTTACAGTCCTTGAGCTCCGGGTGCCCTCTCCATCTGAGACCACAAAGGCTGGGTGAGAATCCTTTAGGCCCCTAAACCGGGGTGAGCCCTCAAAGGGCATGAAACACAACATGAGAGACATTGTGCTGGAGGACCAAGGGCAAGCTCTCTAGGAGCCTGGGAGATTGTTGATTGTTGATTCAGTCTCTTGGTTAGTTATCAGTTTGTTGAGATCTTCTACTTCTTCTCTAGTCAATGAAGGTACTTTATGTGTTTCTAGGAATTGTCCATTTCATCTAGGTCATCTAATTTTTTGGTATACCATTGTTCCTAGTATCCTTTAATGGTCATCTTTATTTCAGTGGGCTAGGTGGTAATACCTTCATTTCATTTCTGATTTTAGTCATTTGGGTCCTCTCTTTTTTTCTTCATCAGTCTAGCTAAAGTTTTGTAAAAAATAAAAAAAGGAAGGTTTGTTGATCTTTTCAAAGAACAACAGTTGGTCTGATGATTCTATTGTCTATTACACATGTCTAGACTCCAATTGTTGTTATTTTTTTCCTTCTACCTGCTTTGGATTTATTTTGCTCTTCTTTTTCTAGTTCTCCCAGTTTTGAGTTTAGTTGTCTGATTTGAAATCTTTCTTCTTTAAAAAAAAAAAGCAAACATTTTTGACAGCAATAAGACAAAACGACATCCCACAGCATGTGACAAGATAGATGAGCCTTGAGAACATAATGCTGAGTGAATTAAGCCAGACACAATAGGATAGATATTGTATGACTCTACTTTTATGGCCATGGTAAAGGTAAAATCAGAGGCTTATAATACAGAATATAGAGGTCTGAGAAATTCATAGAAGCTAGAGATGGGTGAACAGTTAGCTAATGAGGTTGAACTCAAATGTAAGGGAATAGATAGACATGAAGGTGGTCTCTAGTGGGTCCATAAGTAATATTGCCATATTGAAGATGAACAAGATTGAAAGGGGTTGTATAGACCTATGTGTCCCACTGATTAATACCAGAAATATAAAGAAGTTCTTGCAAGAACTACTTCAAAGGCATGATTCATGTACAAAAAGTGTTTAAATCCAAGGTACAGGGAGAAAACTGCTATTGCATGCTATGGGCTATGTTTAACAGGAAAACATCAGCAGTGCCACAGCTTTACCAGGTGTAAATAATGGGAGGGACAAGAGTTAAGGGAAGGTTTGGTTTTCTATTTGGTGAGGATGTATGTATTGGTTATCTTTATCTTGGGAACAATGAAATTATCTAAAATTAAGATTGTTGTTGGACTATGGACTTTGCACATTATTCATGATGGCTAATGAATGCAGGTGGCTGAAGGATGCACTGACTGAGAAGTAGATTGGTGAATGATGGTGTATATTTATGATCATGTATTGTGTGGGTACAAAAAGGAACAAAGTCATGAGGCATGCAACAATGTGAATGAACTTGAGGGACATTTGGTGAGGCAAAATAGGCCAGAAATGAAAGAACAATTATTGTATGGTCTCCTTTAGAAAATGCTTATTAGAAAACAGGGGCCTAGATTAAACTCTTATAGCAGACACATTTAGTCCAGAGTGATAATTATTGTTTCTGGATTTTGAGAGGCTATTTTATATATGTATGACCTGGTATTTAGAAATAAGAATGAAGCCAGTCAGGTTGAGATTAAGATAATTCAGAACTACAGGGGTAAGGAAGACATTGTTTACATTTCAGAACCGCGCCTATTCTTTGAGACCAAAGGAAGAAAGGTTTAGTTTGTCCGTAACCTAAACTTTCTGTAGCACATAATCTAACTCAACCTGTCTGGATAGTTCATTTAAACAATTGAAACACAGGGAGTCCAGAGTAAGAATGAGGGCCTTTAATCCCGTATAGTTTAATGTAATGCCTGCATACATCCTAGAATATATTACGCAGATAATCTAAAATTACTAGCAAAAGTCCCTTGAGGAATGGGAGAAAAAATATGAAATTATTAAACTTTACTACCAGGTAAATCCCTGATACTCTGTCAAACATTAGGGGTACCCTAATCAATAGGCCAAGCCTTTGTTCTTGAGGCTTACTCTTGTGAAGCTTATGTATGTAGTGGGAGAAGCTTAGCCTACATATAGGTAAGCCTAAGAGTTACTTCTGGAGGACCACTTCTGTTGCTCAGATGTGGCCTCAGTCTTTCTAAGCCCAACTCTATAAGTGAAATCATTTCCCTCCCCACTACATTGGACATGACATCCAGGGGTGAAAGTCTCCCTGATGGTGTGGGAGATGACTCCCAGGGATGAATCCTGACCTGGCACCATGGGATCAACAATGCCATCCTGACCAAAAGGGAGAAAAGAAGTGTAACTAATGAAGCATCAGTGGCTGAGTTAATTCGAATAGAGTTAAGAGGCTTCTGTGGAGGTCACTCTTATGCAAGGTTCGGTTAGACATTGCTACCTATTATAACTTGCCAAACCCCAACCAGGACCATTCCAGCCAATCCTAAAGAACACCTAGGGCATTATATAAGATTCAACAAAGGTTCCATGCAACGAGGGTAACTTGCCAGACATCTACAACCTCCAGATGGTTCCCTGAATCAGATAAGTCCTGAAACCTAGAGGGCCCAGCCTCTCCAGAGCATTAATTAGTTCCGTCTCCCAACCCCATTATTGACAGCCCCCTCCAGCATGAAAAAGTTAGAATAGTCAGAGCCCAAATACCCCGAAAGAATGGAAGAAAGACCAAAGGTGATGGTGGAGTTATACAGAGAAAGTAGGGTTTAACAAACGAATATGATTACTGAATCATTAAATTGATATTTCTTTTAGTCTCCAGTATCTTAGAGTAGCTAAAAGTAAAAACCTAAAATTGTGGAATTGTAACCCATTCCAAACTCTGAAATCTGTTCTACAACTAATTGTTGTGCTGTGCTTTGAAATTTATTGCTTTTTTGAATATATGTTATTTTTCACATGCCAAAAAAAAATTTTAAGTAAGCGTTTTTGAGCTATGGATGTTCCTTCAACACTGCCTTTGCTGAATCCCATAAGTTTTGGTATATTGTATTTTCATTTGCCTCAAGATATTTCCTAATTTCCATTTTGATTTCCTCTTAATCCATTAGTCATTTCAGAGTATTTTATTTAATTTCCACATTTGGCAATTTTCCATTCTCCCCGTTGTTGGTTTCTAGCTTCATTCCATTATGATCATAGAACATACGTTGTATGATTTCAATATTTTTAAATTTATTGACACTTGTTTTGTGACCTAAGAGATGGTCTGTCCTGGAGAATGATCCATGTGCACTCAAAAAGAATGTGTATTCTGTTGTTGTTAGGCGAAGTTTCTCTATATGTCTGTTAGGTCTAGCTGGTTTAGAGTACCTTTCAAGTTTTGTAATTCCTTGTTGATCTTCTGACTAGATGCTCTATCCATTCTTGAAAGTGGTGTATTAAAGTGTCCAGCTACTCAAGTAAAACCATCAATTTCTCCCTTCAAATCTATCCATATTTGCTTTATATATTTTGGAGCTCTCTGTTAGATGCATATCTATTTATAATTGTTACATTTTCTTTTTGTAATTGACCGCTTTATTAGCATATAATGGCTGTCTTTGTCCTACCTAACAATTCTTTCTATTTTAAGCTACTTGAGCTCTGTTATGGTTACTATTTGCATAGTAATATCCTTTCACTTTCAATCTACTTATATCTGAATTCAAGGTGTGTCTCTTGTGCATAGCTTATAGTTGGGTCATGCATTTTCATCCATTCTACAAATCTGCCTTTGGACTGCAGAGTTTAATTCATTTTCCTTTCAAGTCACTACTGATAATACAGGACTTTCTTCTGCCAATTTTTAATTGGTCTTTGTAAGTCTTATATATTTTTTAATCCTCCATTTTTCTGTTAATGCCTACTTTCAATATTTATTTGGATGTTTTTATCACACCATATTGAATCCCTTCAAATTTCTATCTGGATATATTTTTCATATATTTTCCACCTAGACACAGATCTTTATTCAGTAAAGTGTCCTCCAAGTAGTTACAGTGAGGTTAATTTTTTTTTTTTTGTATGCTGCATGGTGGGGTCACATTTTATTATTTTTTCATGTGAGTATCCTGTTATTGCAGCACCATTTGTTGAATTTTTGTTTGTTTGTTTTTTGTTTTTTTTTTTTTTGAGGAAGTGCATCAACTGGGAATCAAATCCAGGTCTCCCACATGCAGGCAAGAATTCTGCCACTAAACATCCCTTGCGCCTCCTTACCATGGGTTTATTTATTTATTTATTTATTTATTTATTTTTTTTTTTTTTTTTTTGGAGGGGTGTACTGGGAATCGAACCTGGGTCTCTGGCATGTAAGGCGAGCATCATGGGGTTAAATTTTAACATCCTAAGTATATAGCAATCATATTTAATTTGATACCAACTTGACATCAATAGCATACACATACACTTTCCTATAGCTTTCCATCTCCCCATGATTTTTGGTACTTGTTAAAAAATATATATTTATACATTTTATCTCCAAAATCATAGATTTATCATTATTTTTATGTATTTGCATTTTAGCTCCTGTAGGAATAAGTGGAGTTACACACCAAAAAATGGAGTACAAAAGTAATGGCATTTATAATTACTCAAATGGCTGTCAATACCACTGGTCTTTATTTCTTTATGCCACTTTGAACCACTGTCTAGAGTCCTTTCCATTCACTCAAAAGGATTCCCTTACCATTGTTTGTAGGATGGGTCTAGTGGAAATGAACTCCTTCAGCTTTTATTTATCTGGGAATGTCTTAATTATCCCTCATGTTTGAAAGAAAGTCTCACCAGTTATAGCATTCTCTGCTGACAATTGTTTTCTATCAGAAATTTAAGTTATAACTCAACCCCCTGCCTTTTTGCCTGCATGATTTCTGATGAGAAATTTGCACAATCTTGTTGGAACTCCCTTGTACATAACACATTGCTTTCCTATTGCAGCTTTCAGAATTCTCTCCTTGTCCTTTGCTGTCTACTGTTTGATCAACATACGATGCAGCAAATTTTTCAAGTTTAACCTGTTTTGCTAAGTTTGGGAAGTCTCTTTCGTTATTTCTTTGAATATTCCTTCTGCCCTTTTTTTTTTTCTTTCTTTCTTCTTTCTGGACTCCCATAATGCATATATTGGTACACTAGATGTTGTCCCAGCAATCTCTTAGGTTAGTTTCACTTTTTATGATTATTTTTTCTTTCTGCTCCTTAGCCTTACAGACTCACTTCAATTGTCTTGTCTTTGAGTTTGCTGATTCTCTCTTCTGCCAGCTCCAACCTGCTGTTGAAGTGCTCAGAATTTATCGTTTCAGTTATTGTGGTCTTCAACTCTGGTATTCTGTTTTAAAATTTTCTTTTATAGAGATTCTCATATTGTTCATTCATTGTTTTCCTCTTATTCTTTAATTCTTTCTCAGTTATTTTCCTTCATCAATTTCTTGAACACATTGAAGATCATTTTTTAAAATCTTTGTCTTTGTCTACTGTCTGTTCTTCATTAATGTTTTCTGGATTTTAATAATCTTCCTTTGAATGGGCTATCATTACCTTTTGTTTTATAATCTTTTGCTTCACACTGTACATTTCTAAATTTTTAAATGTTAATTCTGGGATTTATTTCCTGAGACATCTATTTCTTGAGCTTGTAACCAGCTGGTGATATAACAGAGATGTTCTTGAGTGTCAATCGTCCCATCAGGAAGATGGTGTCTTTTCTGGGCTTGTGTCTTGTCCTGGGTCTGTGCTTTCGAGTTGCCTTAGGAGTTCTCCTGTTTACAAGAATTTGAATGTCCCTCCCTACTTACCAGGAGACAAATCTTCTCTCTCTTCTTAGTGTTCCAATGCCAGATTTAAAGTAGGTAAGCTTTGCCTCAGGCTCTCCACCTCAATCTTTTTTATGCTGCTTTCTTTGTGTCAAGCTGCTTTTGCATAGAGGGCAAATCTGGGCAGGGTGCCCACTGGGAAGAAGTTTCCCAATTCATTCTTTCTTAGCTGGAACAAGGTCAGGAACCCACAAAAGGAGAGGCATCCAACTCCAAACTGCCCCAGGGCAGGGATGAGGGAGGAGCCAGACAGGGTGCCAGGAGTTTCTTGCAGAGCTCCCCAAAGCTGTGCTTTCTTGACTCCACCGTTACCCAGCCAATGCAGCCCTTCAACTGTCCTCTGCAGCTCTGAGGAAGTATACCATCTTTAAATCTCTTCCACCACCTTTGTCAAGGATAGGTTGAAACAGTGACCACCCTCAGAGCCAGACCCTCATGATCCAAAGTAGCTAATCAAAAGCCATGATCAATGACTGGCCAGTGACCACCTCAGATCTTGGGGAAGAAGTTTTTGTGTCACTTTCTGGCACTAGCAAGCTACTCCAGGGACCAGACCCCACTGCTGCCTCTTCCAAGAGTGGGGGATGAGGGACAGTAACCACTACACAGAGAAAGCAATTTACTGATATTTATCATAATTTACCAGCTTCCTCCTCCTGCTGTTCCCTGGTGCTGTACAGTATTCTACTGGACTCCAGAATTTCAAAATACTTGATTCAGACTGTTCCTGTCTCTTTAATAGTGTTCTTGTGGAGGAACTGATTCCTGGAGCTTCCCCCTCTGCCATTTTCCTATAATCCTCCTATTATCACTGTTTTATAAGATGAGGAAACAGGTACAAATGACTTGTCCAAAGTCAACATAGGGGTGGAGCCAACAATGAAACCTAGGCTTGTAAATCCAGAGCTCCAATCACAGGCTCTCCTCCACCAGTCAACATCATACCAAAGAGCAAATTAGGTTACATTCAGTAACGCAACAGAGACAGTTTATTAATTTATCAGATATTTTTACTAGTAAATATACATCATTTTAATCTAAAAAAAACTTTACATTAATATAATGCTCAAAATTTTCCAGCTTTTTTCATAACTTCTTTATTCTTACCAAGATTTCTCCTTTATAGATTTGATCACCATAGAGTATTAATATTAGAAGGATTCTTAGAGATTGCATGGTCCAATACATTCACTTAGAATTTCTAAAACAATTTTTGTCTTGCAAAGATAAAATCACAAACACAGCTAAGAAGTATTGATGGTTCAGTAAAAACTAACACGTACTGTTATGTGTTAAAAACTAACACATCAACTAACACATACTGATTGAATACATACTATATATATATATTTTTTTTTTTTTTGTATGCTGTATGGTGGGGATCACATTTCATTCTTTTTTCATGTGACTATCCTGTTATTACAGCACCATTTGATGAATGATTTTCGGGTAGGGAGAGTACATGGGCCAGGAATCTAAGCCAGGTCTTCCACAAGGCAGGCGAGAATTCTACCACTGAACTCCTCTTGCATCCCCTGAATACATACATATTAAGAAAAGAGAGCATTCCCAGGCCATGCACCTCCCCCCACTCAAAAAAAAAAAGAGAATAAAAAACACTGTGCTAGCCATAATAGGGGTTACAGAGATGTGTAAGACAAGGTCTCCTCTCTGGGCTTTTGCAATTTATTTCAACAAAACAAATGGATGGAAGTCAAATATAGAAATGGAGTACAGTCCATTAAAAAATATATATATTTAGTTCATTTGAAATGTCCCAAATTAAAAAAAAAAGAATTGAGTCAAAAAAAATATTCTGTTCCTACCTTTTGCACTTCTACTGCTACCACAGTGGATGAGCCACTAAGTAGCTTGTAAGGGCTGCATTTTCCTATCAGCAGCCACTCAAATAAACAGTGTGTGTTTGCTCTTCTTGCAGCTTGAAGATAATATCCCTTCTCCCAACCAGAATGCAGAACCAAGGGCTTTTTGTATAAACATTCTAGGGTCACTCTATACACTTTAGTATATCTAATCTTTTGTTCAATTTACTTGTAAATATTACAGATAAAGCTAGAGAAAAAGTTCCATAAGTTATATTTATGATGCCTCATTTATAAAAATCCACTCAAAAAAACATTTATCGAATGCCTTTTTTTTCCTACACACTATGTTTTGCTTTCAAAATTTCAATACCCTCAGACAAAAGAATCTCTGAATGGTCATTACTTAAAATACACTTGGAATCCTCTAATGGCAAAGATTTCCTAATAACTCTGATAACTGTTTACAATTCATCAACTCGTAACCTTGTGAAGAGAAAGGAGAAAGAACCCCATCCTGATGGTATCACAAAGCCTTCACCCCGACTACTGCGTTGGGCAAGACTGGGCACTGGTTGGCCGCTGATCCTCAGAAGCTGATTTGGGCACCTTCTGTACCAATCAGGGGCTAGCTGAAAATAGTAAGAGCTAATATTTATTAAGTGCCCACAGGTTATTACCTCATTTAATATTTCAAATATCCCATGAGGCAGTTACTGTTATATGATTACTTAGGAAACAAAAGTACAGAGATAAATACTTTCTAGAAGCCACAGTGCTGATAAGACCCAAATGTCAAGTTTAAATGTCCCTTAGCCACTATACCCTTCTGCCTATAAAAAGTCAGACACCCATTTTGTAGACCCTTGACTCAACCTATTTTATATAATTACACTGGGGATTGAACTGTGTCTCCCAGATAAGACTAACTCCTAATCCCCAGTCCTGTATGTGTGAATCCATTTGTAAATAGGATCTTTGTAGATGTTTTGAATTAAGTTACGGCCAAACTTAATACAAGGGAGGGCTTAATCCAATATTATTAAGTCCTTATAAGTAAAGGAAATTGGACACGAAAGTGGAAATCAGAGAAGAGACACAAGGAGAGAGAGTGCCATGTGATGGAAGATTGCTGCAAAGCCATCACCAAAATGCTACAGACTCTGGGAGAAGGCTTGGCCTGGTAGTACCTTGTTATTGAACATCTAGCCTCCAAAACTGTAAGACAGTAAATTCCTATTGCTTAAGACAATCAGTTAAAGGTATTTGTCATAGCGTCCCTGAAAACCTAAGACAGGTGAAAAGCCCTGGCACTGCTATTCCTTCTGGGCAGCCAACAAGGCCCCATCTTCATCACAGCCCAGAGGTCTGCAATAACTCTAGGCTAGGAGCATCTTATTACCATGCAGCTAACAGACAACTTATTCCTACCCCTGGTCCCCTCGTTAAACTTTTAACCAGGAGTGCAGTATCACTACAGAAGTGTTTCTGTTTAGCCATTTCCAGGAACATCCTAACTTTTGCCTTGCTCTACCGTCTCTCTCTCTCTCAAATGTAGGCTTTATCTCACCAGCTATTGTATTCAAGGAATCCCAATTAGAAGTCAGTCCTAGCTAATTTTAGTAATGAATTTCTGCCACCAAGTCACCACCAGAAGGAAATTGAAGGATCTCCTCTTCCTCCCACCCCACGGCTCCTCAAGTCAAAACAGCACCAATTGAGAAAAGGCTGCCTTAGGGAGAGAACTCACAGCAAAGCACAACAATCCATAACTTCTCAAATAGAGACACCAAGTTAAAATTTAAATGGAAAAAGTATAAAAATGATCAGTGAACACAGTTTTAAGCAAATGCTTTTTGAATATGCTAATGTATATTTCTAATTTGAAAATCCTCAACTTCTAATCATCAACAAATTAGAAATATATTAAATGCACTTATTTCATTATCTGATGGTAATAATGCTTCAAGGAAAATACAGTATAACTATTCCAAACAAAAAAGACATTAGAGGACTTCTGGGAAGATGGCCAAATAGAGTATCTTGAGATTAGCCCTGCTCCACGGAAAAGTTAGAGAAGGGACAGGAGGGTGACTGAGGTGGCAATTCAGGAGTGAGGCTGAACCGAAAGAGCCTTCTGCACCACATAGGGCGGCCCTGGTTGAAGAGGGCAAAAAACTGAGAAGCAGAAAGCTGGAGCCTGGCACGGAGGTGCAGAGCCTGGCATGGAGGCACAGAGCCTAGGAGAGTGCGTGGTTAGGAGTCTGGGACTAGGAAGTAAGCCAGGCCATGTTCCTTGGGTGCACTATCCTCACCAGTGCAGCCCTGTGACCGGCAACTCACCCCACACCCACACCCCAAAATCGTCACCCACTCCCATTCCCTGTGCTCCAGGCACCCCCACCCTACCAGCTCCCAGCGCATGTATCTGCCCCCCACCCTCACCCCAAGTGCAGCCCAACCCACCTCTCCTGCACCCCTCCTAAGCACTACCTCCCACTCCCTGTTCCCTAAAGGCTGTTGCCAGCACATGAAGGTGGCAGGCACTAACCTCCATACCCAGGCTACCCCTGCCCCCTGCCCATAGTGTTGCACAGCCTCACCCTGCCACCCACCCATCCCCCCAAGGTCTGCACATCAGTTTATGGCACTCCTAAGCCCACGCATGCACACAGGCCTCCAATCACGTCATTCAGCTCTGGGAACCACAATTTACAGCAATCCTAGAACCGCACATGTGCACGGCCCTCAGCCACACTTCCCAGCTCTGAGAAAGTGCTACCTATGCAGCTGGATCACATCTGCCCCCAATCCATGAAGGCATAATGCCAACCTGCTGCCACAGCTCTACGCATGCACACAAAGGACCCTGTCTCTTAGACCAGCGCACACCAGGGTTACACTCACACACCAGGGTTGTACCCACAAACCAGTTCACCTGCACAGCTACATCCTCCCTGGTTGCTGAGCACCCACGTTCACAAGCATCAGTGTAACATCCCCAATTTGCACCTATACCTGCCCTGAAACCAGTCACCTCACTAAGTGCCCCACCCTGTACCCCACTCCCTGCTGTACAACCATCCTGCAAACACAAGGCCTTAGACTACTGAAAGAAATCAACTCCAAAAGTAAATCAATCAAGACATTTACATGCCACGAAGACAGCAGAAGATCACTAAGCATATCACAATGCAGACAGATATAGCCCTGCCTAATGACCAAATTTAAACACCAGAGGAGACACAGATGTTGGAATAACTAATCAAAGTACTTTGAAGATTTGGAAAAGCTAACTACCAAATTCATCTGGAAGGGAAAGAGTCCTCGAATAGCTAAAAGCATCCTAAAACAGAAAGCCAAAATGGGAGGATTAACACTCCCTGACTTCAAAACCTATTATAAAGACACAGTGGTCAAAACAGCATGGTACTGGCACAAAGATAGAAGCATTAACCAATGTAATTGAATCGAGAGTGCAGAAATAGACCACCAAATCTATGTTCAACTGATTTTTGACAAGGCCCCCAAAGTTTCTGAACTGGAACAAAATAGTCTTTTCAATAATTGGGCATGGAAGAACTAGATATCAATAGCCAAAAGAATGAAAGAGGACCCCTATCTTACACCCTATACAAAAATTAATTCAAAATGGATCTAACACCTAAATATAAGAAGTAACACCATAAAGCTTCTAGAAGAAAATGTAGGGAAACATCGACCAAGTAATAGAAGGTAGCTTTCTAAACTTTACAACCATAGCACAAGCAACAAAAGAAAAAATAGATAAATGGGAGCTCCTCAAAATTAAAAGCTTCTGCACTTCAAAGGACTTTGTCAAAAAGGTGAAAAGGCAGCCAACTCAATGGGAGAAAATATTTGGAAATCATATATTGGAAAAAGGTTTGATTTCCTGTATATACAAAGAAATCATACAACTCAACAACAAAAGAATAAACAACCCAACTATAAAAAGGGGAAAGATATGAATAGGCATTTTTCTGAAGAGCAAGTGCAGATGGCTCAAAAGCACATGAAGAGATGGTCATTTTCAATAGCTATAAGGGAAATGCAGATCAAGACTACAATGAGATACTACCTCACACATTTAAGAATGGCTACTGTTAAACAAACAGGAAACTATAAATGTTGGAGAGGATGTAGAGAAACTGGGACACTTATACACTGCTGGTGGGAA
>PVIY010018704.1:0-47094 GCA_004026745.1 Myrmecophaga tridactyla | reverse complement strand
TTATTGTTTTCAGAACTATTTTGAGTTGAGTATTAACGTAGTAATAATAATTGATTTCTAATATGTTCCTTACAATGTTTTTCAAAAAGAAATCAGTCCTTCTTACTTAAAATTACTGGTAGAATGATGGTTTTCCTGATCAAGCCATAAAGCATCAATAGATTAAATTACTTTTATTTGAGAAAAATAAATCCATAAGCGACATGAAAAGGTATGTTTTTATGGATACTATATTGCAAAGTCCTGACATTCACCTTTTTTTCACTTCATCACAGAGGTTTTGAATGGTTTTATCTAATCTGTACTATTTCAGCCTGGTCTCAATGGGAACCTTACCCTCAAAGCACTAGGTTTATTTTTTGTAATGCTAGAATTATAAGTAAATATCAAATAAGATGAGTGTTGAATTCCTGGTTCACTAGAAATAGTTTTATAATTGTCAAAATAACTTTTAAAACTGCTGCTGGTAATCTAAAGGTGAATCTGCTATCTATTGATTTAAGCAGACATATTTCCATAGTGTGGGCGAGGTAAGGTCGCACCAAGGGAGCTTGTGTAACAGAGTGACCGTGAGACTTCTCATTGTTACATTCCCTAAAGTAACCTGGAATCATTAGCCAATAATACCATAAGATGAAAATACAGTTAAAAAGTCAAAAAAGGAGTCAAATCAATATAATATTCAAGTCAACCAAAGTAGGAGCCACTGAGGAGAGAATTGAAATAGTTTTTGACGGCTTTATTCTCCAAAAAGCCCATTTCTGTATATTTTGGCAACTTTTCTCCTGATTGACAAAAGAGACTTCACTGTAGCTTCCATATCAACTTGATTCTCTGTGTAATTTATATTGCCATTAATGGCTAAGTTCTCTCTGGACAGAGACAAAAGCGCCGACAAGCACTCACTACCAAATGAATACCAAAGAATGATCAAACAGATTAATTTTCTTCATGTTACATTTACTTATTGAAAGTATTTTCATAAGACTGGTCCAATAAATAAATAAATATTTAATTTGTTAAAATAATAAAGTCATGTTAGTATTTCAGCATAATATCACTCAATATACATAAGCAAATTATTTAGGCAGTACATAAGATTTCCTAACAGTCTTTCTCTAAAGATCAGAAAAACTTAGAAATTCATACACTAAAATTATAAGCATTAAGATTCCTTATATATACAAAAGCATTCAGTTCATTACTAAAGACATTTTGAATTATTTATTCCAAGTAATGTAATGTTACCACCATATTTTTAATTTAAAAAAATCCTAAACTCATTTCATAATAATTTGCTTTATTTTCACTCAATTATGTCCATAACCATAGGTACATACACATTTTGGGAGAGAGGAGGACAGTCTTTGTTTAAACTGTATTAAGGGAGGCTTATTAGCACTACAAAATAGCTGTTCCGTTCTTGAAAATACATTTTAAAAATTGGAAAGTTTACTCATTGCCCAATCAGAAACTCTGAGTCTAGTAATAATATTTCCATTTCCCAACGCAGTTGCCATTTCTTTTTAATGAATTGCCAGTTGTCTGAAGAAAAAATTCTCACACACACATTAGTTGCTCAATAGTTGTCTTGCATGAAAAAGAATAAAATATTTTCCAAGCCAATACTAAAAAACCACAGTGGAATAGTTTGTCAATAAAAATGAATTAAGTACTTACATGTACGTTATGGATAAACCTTGAAAATATTATGCTAAGTGAAAGAAACCAGTTACAAATGGTCACTTAGTGTATTATTCCATATATACTGAATTTCCCAAGCAAGCAAATACATAGAAATAGAAAGTAGATTAGTAGTGGTACACAACTTGGGGTAGGGGAATGTAGAAAATGACTGATAATGGGTACAGGTCTCTTTTTTAGGGCAATGAAAATGTTCTGAAATAAGAGAATGGTGATAGTTGCACAACTCTATGATAATACTAAAAATCATCGAATTGTATACTTGATAAGGGTGAATTTTACAGTATGTATAATAAATGTAAAATAACCTGTTAGCAAAAAATAATGATAAATCAACATTATTCTTTTGGTCTGCTAATTGATAATATATGTTAAGGCATTTTTTTTTTCCTTTTCTGTTAACACTGTGTAAGAGTTGCTCTCTCAGTTGTTGAACTTTCATTGTCCCATTTCATTTTTATAGGCTTGAAGAGTCTTTTTAAAATTAAGGAATGATAAACGTAAAAAAATGTACACAATTAAGTAGATCCCAGTTTTTATGAAGTGATGTAACTAATTTTATACTCATGAATATAGAAAGCTTATTACTATTTTTAAAACTTGCCAAATTCTATCATTAAAATATTTTAATTTTATTAACAATTAATTGGGGGTTAAAAACTTTGCCTAGATTCTGAACAAAAGTAATACATTTAGGAACTATCCAATGGGAAATTATATAAATTCTGAGATGATCTATTGTCCTATATTTAAGAAAAATGTCCCTAGACACTCTGATGCCTTAGTTGACACAGTTTGATAAGCAGGAAAACAAGAAGGATGCTGGAGAAGGTTTTGTTATTTTAAATCAGATATTTTGTAACCCTTCAGAAGAGATATGATTTGAATATCTAATTAAGCTAAAAATATGTCTTATATTGTGAAAAAAATAACCAAAACTGAAATGTAAGGAATTGTTGTTCTATTCCAAGGTATTTAACTACTTTGTGCATCGCCCTTAAGAAACTCTCTAGATTCGTTTTCTTTCTGGAGTAACTGAAGATATTGGTCAAGATACCAACTATGATTCTCTCAGGTTTGGAGGAGAAAACACTCTGTCTCTCTCTCTCTCTCTCTCTCTCTCTCTCTCTCTCTCTCTCTCTCTCTCTCTCTCTCTCTCTCTCTCCTGAGGAAATCTCTAAGAGAATAAGCTAAATTTGAAAGATAAAGTTTGGAAATTGGGGAATCTGATGTTGCCACGATTCTGGAACAACAGTGATGAAAAAAATGGAGCCCAAGGTATCACAACTATTTTTTTTAAGCCACTATTTGAGCTCACATGGGTCTAATGAGAGAGTTCTGTCATCTCAACCACTATACTGTCATTCTACCTACAACAATCAAGTTCTGGTATCCATGCTTCATATCAGAGAGAATAAGTAAGAGTGCTTTGCGACCTATTGCTTCTAATCCCTTCACTGTGCCTGTGCAAACATTCATAGGAAGCACAAAAATTTCCATTTCTTCCTTTGGGTTTTCTGAATCTTTCTCACCCACAATAGAAATATTGAGAAGGGAAAAATGACAATTCTGTTATCATACTGCATATGTTTAAGCCCATAAAATTTTCTAGAACTAAGTAAATTTTACCATTGCATGGCTCTGATTTAGAACGTGGTAAATATTACATAGCAGTGTTCATTTAAAACACCTACAGTACAGTCTGACATCTGTTGATTGTCTATAGGTTTCTAATGTTCAGGTTAGCTAGTTAATAAGTACATATGTACAAACTTGTGGCTATATAGCATAGCCACATACATGTCTAAGATAATCCAGTATTTATTAATGCTCACTGAAAATTTATTTAAGCATAAGAAATATTTTGAAGGATTGTGTTTCATTCTAATGCACAGATATTTGATGAGTTAATAGTCCTCGCATGGAAAATATCAAGAGGATACATTTCTGAGTGTAATAATTTTTAGTTTGAATTTTGTGATTAAATTATGTTTTGAATAGCCTGAAACTCTTAAATGCCAACAATATTTAAGAAAGGAAAAACAATGTATTTTCTCCTTATTACATAATCACTAACTTAAAGTAAACAATTTCTTTAAGAATTAAGATAAAAATACTATCAAAATATTGCTATTGAAAGAAGAAAATAGTTTTTCTGCTCTGACAATACATAAGATGAAATAACAGGAGAATATGAAGATTTTACATCATCAACAGCATTATGTTGGTAGATATAATGCTAAAAGAGGATATTCAAAAATCAAAGTAACATATAACATTTTCAATTATTTTGTACCGTACTTCCTTGCACTGATTCTTTATTTCATTTATAAGCATAAGAATTTTAAAAGCTATAAATATTAACTATAAACTTTATGCTTTAACCTTTTTCAAACAACCTATACTTTGAGCAAGATTTGTAGTGCTCTTTTCTTCCTAGCTAAAAGGAAATCTTTCTTGCACCGGCAAGAAGTAAAAAAACTTATATTAAAAATCATCTTCTTTAGTGTATCTGGATACCAAAGAACAAAGAAGTTAATTTGCAGATGGGTAATAGTCTTATCTCTTTCAGCTTCTTTTTATAAGACCTGCCCATGACTGGATTTGGTAACAATGTAAACATCTACAGGATGATATAGAGCTCTCTGTGATGGAAAAATTAGCTGAGATACTCCCTCATTATTGCGGAAAACCATAATAAATATTTGTGATTCTCAGAAGTGGGATAAATACAGAAATATTTGTTGGACCACTTAGCCAAGGCTTAACATATATCACGTTATCTATAATAAAATAAGCCACAGACACAAAGAAATCTCATGCACTTCTCCCCTTCCCTTTACTCTGATTTAGTATTGCTTTATGGAGATCAGAAACTAATTCAGCAAAAACAAGCAAATAAAATAAAATTTACTGATCACTGATCATGTAGCAAATTTTATATGCTACGCTAAGTGCTAGGTTCTTATTCTTAAATAGTTCCAAGTCTAGTTATAATTTTTTAAATTTTTACAATGATTAAATTCTGTGTATTTCAGGGTGTTGGCTTTGTAGTACATCTAATCTAGATTTTTCAATAAACTGAGCCACTTGACAGGGCTTGATGAAAGCTGGAGTTTTCCATCTCCCAGACAGAGGTGATTGATTAAGGATACATTTTAGGATACCCTCTGTTCATCCATGGACCTGAAAATCTTAGTTAAATATGTGTTATTCCTCCAGAAACATAGCCCTTAAGCAAGTTCAATCTTAGCAGTTTCTGTTTGTTAATTTGTTTTCTATTTAATTATGGAGGCACTAAATTTAATTTACATCTTCAAAAAAGTATAACTCCCACACACACAGTTTTACATATAATACAGTATTTTATTAAAAGCTGTTTCTTCTTTAAGATGCTAAAAAGTAGATTTAGGACATATTAATATTTTCCCAAAATTTCCCAGATGCCATGATAAGTCTATTATAGACAATACTCAGCTAGATTTAACAAAATTCTTGATGTTAGGAGTACAGGATTTTTCCTATAATGAAAAGTTGTTTGAAAGAATTACTTATCACTTTGCTTTAACATAAATAATGTGTCAAATATTACTGAATAATTCATACCGGGAGGAAGTTTAAAAATATAGAAATGATAAAAGGATATTTCTTAGGCTACAATATTCTGGATATTCTTTTATCCTCTATGTAATAGAATCATAGAAAATTACACAAAGATATTCTTATTTAGCTTTTAACTATTGATCCTTTGATCTTTGGAATACATAGTAAATTTTTAATTTAAAGCATGCTAAATAACTTCTTATGGATAATAGCAACAACTCTATCTGATGAATATTACTTCTGAAAACTGATTGTGATTCCAAAGATGTTTTTCTATTCAAAGCAAGTCTATCCACTTAAAAATATGTATTTAATTGGATTTTTAATTTAATCAACTAGAAGCTATGAATTTAGTGCCCCACAAAGAAGGAGATTAAGCTGAATAGAGAGAAGAGGTCCCCATTCTGCTCTGCTAGTATATTTAAAATTTCACCTGAAGGGGCCACCCTCTAATACATTGAATAATGCTTTCCACATGGTTATTAAATCCCATGGACAACAAAATAATAGGCCAGTGGATTTCACTTAGGACTTTCTTTAGCTCATTAAGTCTTGGGGTTTTCTTATGGAAAGGCAAGCATGCTGTATTTTTCTTACAATAGGGCAGTAGGTATACTGAGTTTCATGAAAGAACTACCACATATTTCAGGTTGTAATTTTAACGTAAAAAACATTTTTCATAAAGAAAAGAGCCAAAAATATTGTGTAATTGCTGAAAAGCCACATAGAAAACTCTGTGCTTAAAAAAAAATAATAAACACATACACACACACATTAAAACAAACAAAACTAATATTGAGAGGTAATAGTTAGATGTATCATGAAAAAAAGCAACAGCTTCGTGCTCTGCCCATAAAAAACAAATTCAACTAAAACTCATGAATTTTTCCTAAGACTGTTTTGTAATTGCATGCCACAGGATTCCCTCCCATTTTGCAAAGCCATTGCTTGACATCTAAAATGAATTACATAAACTTTCAGCACTTCTTTTAATAATCAACTTTTGTGAGATAAAACTTGGCAAGGAGTGATGCAGGAAATAACTTTACTTTAGATAAGGAATAAATAGCTCATAACTTGTTCAAAATAAGTTTTTCACTATTTTAATGTGCTGTCATTTCAATGCTGAACTGATTTTTTTATGTCACTAGAGCAAGAAGGAAATGTTGAAAATAGATTGTAAGAGACATATAGGAACATTGAGTTCATCAATTGCAAAATCAATTCCATTCTAATGGAACCACTCCATATAAATCAGGTAAAAAGTCCAGTTGCCTGGGAGATAAAGTGTCACAAACTATCAATGAAGAGCAAACAATCAATTTAACTTTAGTGGGAAAACAAACTTTCTACTTTACCTTCAACTATGCAAACAGCAGGCATTTGAAAAGCTACAAAAGTGTGACCCTACTGATAGGGACAAAACAACACTTGATTATTCTGTATGCCAGTGTAGAAAGCTTCAAAGTTGGCCGATTACGTATAATCACCTCCATTCATAAAGAAATGTTGACTTTTGATTTGTGTTTTATCCTTATCTAGGAAAATGTATTATTTTCAAATAATATAATCAGACACACTTCAAACACTCATATTAAATTCTTTTTGTTACAATTGGGTGAAATAACTATACTATCAACAGCTATTTCAAAGGTAGCACAACAAACTCTGGCAATTGATAAAGAGTATTCATTGCAAGAACGTGTTAGGCACCATAAAAAAAGATTAAATTCAGTTCGTTAGTTCAGATATGTAGTGATCAAATATGGGGAAAAAAATCAAGAACAGGATGTATTGACATTTTTATACATGCATGATATTTAATTAGCTATATATATATATTTTATTGAGTCAAAGTCTAACAAACAGATTAGAAAATTAAATGTGAAGAGAGCTGAGAACTTGGAATTATCAAATGCTAGAGATGGAAAGAAGCTTAAAATTTATTTATAGACATCTCATTTTGAAGATAAGTGCCAGAGGCCTTAGAGTGACATATTTGATTTTATGCCCCAATTAATGGTAGCATCAGAGTTAAGGACAAGCTCTCTGACTCTAGTGTCCAGTTCCCGTCTCTTTCTGGAATTTCACTGTCATCACAAACTTTTTCCACTGCTGTTTATCAACAGAGCAACAAATTGTGAAGGACTCTTATGTTCTTTCTTCTTCATTCAGTGCAGTTCATTTCTATATTTTGCTAGTGTCCTAGAGATGCTTGTAACCCATTGAATATTATAGTATTCTTTCAGTTGTACATTATATTTTCACAGTGGTTGAATTTGGTCAGTCACACTCAAGAAAACTACAGATAAGTTGTATTGTTGATTTATCTGTTTTCCAAAATTTGCTGTTTCTGCCTTTTATGGATAGTGTTTGTATATTTCCATAAAGCAGAGCTAAAAAAGTATTAATAAATTCATAGCTTAAAAAATCTTTGCAGATTTAAAGGGATGGATCAATGTTTTTCTGACATCTCCATTAATAAAGGAGATTTGACAATTTTTAATTTGCACATTTTTTTTTGGATATCAGGGAGGAAGGCATATATTTAGATAGACCTGAAAGATTTTGCAGGACAAGAACATTTATACTCCTACTTTTGTTTAAAAAGGGAAATTTTGATAAACTATTTTGAAATTTTATAAGAGACAGAAGAAATATTTTTAATAAATTTGTGATGGTATAGACTCTCCAGTCTCAAGTAAATTAAACTCTAGAATCCTGAAAGAATTTGCAGATGTCATTGTGAAACCATTATCAGCACTTTTTGAGCATGTTAATATTTTAGAGCTATAGCAGAAGAACTAGGATAGGCACATCTCCCTCTCTCAATGTTATAGAAGTTAATTTTGTAAACTTCTGACCATTAAGCACCGATCTCAAAGAATTAGTAAAGTGAATCTCTAACAGAAACTCATTAACATCATGGCAAGCCAAATTTCATTTTCATCTTATTTTTAGAAGTTTTACTAAATCTCAAAAATATAAGGTGTTCTAGTTTGCTAGCTGCCGGAATGAATATACCAGAAACAGAATGGCTTTTAAAAGGGGAATTTAATGAGTTGCTAGTTTACAGTTCTAAGGCCAAGAAAATGCCCCAATTAAAACAAGTCTATAGAAATGTCCAATCAAAGGCATCTGGGGAAAGATACCTTGGTTCAAGAAGGCTGATGAAGTTCAGGGTTTCTCTCTCAAGTGAGAAGGCATGTGGCGAACACAGTCAGGGTTTCTCTCTCGGCTGGAAGGGCACATGGCGAACATGGCATTATCATCTGCTAGTTTTCTCTCCTGGCTTCTGGTTTCATGAAGCTCCCCAGGAGGCGTTTTCCTTCATCTCCATAGGTCACTGGTTAATGGACTCTCTGCTTCGTGGTGCTATGGCATTCTCTGCTCTCTGAATCCCTCTCTCCAAAATGTTTCCTCTTTAATAGGACTTCAGAAACTAATCAAGACCCACTCAAATGGGTGGAGACATGTCGTCACCTAATCCAGCTTAATAACCACTCGACTAAATCACATCAACCAGGGAGATAATCTCATTACAGTTTCAAATATACAGTATTGAATAGGGATTATTCTACCTTTATGAAATGGGATTTATATTAAAACATGGCTTTTCTTAGGGGACATGCTTCCTTTCAAACCAGCACATAAGGAATGTTCTAAAGTCTGCGTATTTTCTTTTCAACCAGAAAAATAGCCAAGACACAATGATGTTTTTATAACTATAGACAAATGGAGAAAAAAGTTAGTTGACTAATAGTATAGATTTGTAGTTACTGAACCGATTGGAAAGCAGTGTCTATTGGTATCAGTTCATGAATTGCTTTATTATTTGTTGGTCTCTACTGCCTTACCACAAGATCCTGGCTCTTTCTTGGCAGCAATTTAATCAATAATTTCATAACATTTAAAAAGGTGGTGGTAATCACATTTTAGGAAAACAGGATTACAAGCATCTGGATGTTGGATTTTCATGTAAAAGGATCTTGAGAGTCTTGAGATGCATACAATAAATTAAGATCCCAAGTTTGGGCCAGGAAACAACAAAGTGCTAATAAGAAGAAAACAGGTATGAGTGGGTCTTTAAATGGAGGGATTTTAGTGAATATAAATTCAACATACACTGTATAGATATTTATTAGAAATAAACAAAACAAAGCAAAAAAATCTCAAATCTGGCTTATGTAGTTTATATAAAAGATGGTTGGGTGCTTAGTCAAGTACAAGTTTAATGTAAGTTAATAGTGTAAAACATCTACTAAACTCAAAGAAGTAGAACTAATGTAGGTTTAGGACTGAGGCCTCATGATATAAAAGATTCAGAATACTAGAAAAACTACCTTCTTTGTACATTACACTGTTCAGACACTATCTGGGAGACTGTGTATGTTATGGGAATTGCTTTTTAATATGGGAATAAAATGACTATAGCACACAACAAAGACATTAACATGAAGAGGAGCTTTCTAGAAACTATATCACATGAGAAGTACTTAAGAGATATTTGTTGAAATTCCATTGTCACATATGGAAGGATTAAGTACAAAATACAAATGAACTCTGAAACAGTTCAGTTCAAAAGCCAAATAAGTGGCATGGAAAATTTCTGAGATTCTCATTTCTGGAATTCTTAAACAGGGAATAAATGACTGTCATTAGATGCTGTCAATGTATACTGTAGAATGAATTATTGAACTTTAAATTGAATAAAGAACCTCAAGTTCCCTTCCATGATATTTATTTGTCTAACCCATGACGCTTTCTCAAATTTAATTGTCAAACAATTATTTCACAGTCTTTCTTCCTATATAAATTTCTTCTCTTGTGCAATTTTTCACATGGAATTTTTGCAGTGGCAGCATGGTAACAGAGTTTTCTAAGGTCAGCTAGTCATTTTGAGAACTCCCTACACGATGCTGTTATCATATTTGATATTAGACTAATCATGTAGTTCTCATTCCCCTCTGCTATTGATTGGCCTATGTGTGAGTATTGGTGAGTATGTGACAAGTTTCTACCAGTAATTCATATATACAAGGCTTTAGGAGTTATTCTCTTCCTAGTAAAGAGAAAATCATGTCACAAAAATATCCCTTTCTTATTATATTTGTAGCTGATGTGGGGCCTTAGTGTATGTAATTGTGGGTCCCATCTTGGATATTGAGGGAAAAGTCAACACAATTGCAGAAATTCTGACCCAAAGACTTGATATCACTGAGTTACAAATTCACACCTGGGGCCCACAACTTACAGTCTCTTGTTAAGTGAACAATAAATGTTTTAATTCACTTTTAGAGGTTATTCTGTTTTTAAACAGCCAAAATCATTTCTAATACATTATACAAAAATTATATAACTACAAAATGTAGTAAACTTCACAAAAAAAATAAATGAGGAAAAAGAGATTATGCATAGCTGGAAGTACTTGTGTTATACTACAGAATCAGAGGATTCTTCTCTGAAAAGGTGTAGAAAAGGTTAGGCCAGAATAGAAACTGTCTAGGTGATGAGTACACATAGTTATTTCATGGGAAAGGGCTGAGGGACTTCAAATGTGGGGAAGCTCTGAAACATTAAAGAGCCCAGGTCTGAGGAGGAGTGGAAGGATGTCTATGTGTCTGAAGCATGAGAGGAGGAGTAGGAGATGAAGTTTTAGGGTTAGATGAAAGGTCTTGTCATTCACATTAGGCATTTATCTTTTATCTTGGTACAACGAAAAGCTAGTGGGGAGACTGTGGGGTTTACATGATCAGACGTGTTTTCAATGTCTCACTCTATTTTGGAAAGTTTTGGTAGAGGAATTCATACATTTCAGATATCCAGAGAAAGGATAATGTGACTTGGAGTAACACTGTGCTTTGGTAGTGGAATGTGTACATATTAATATATAGATATAATATATATCTATATCCCTTTCTTAATAACTTCTTACATGTATTTTTTCTTTCGATTGTGATTGGATTTCCATATGGTCAGACATTTCACAATTACAATAAATCATGCTTCTAAACAATTGTTCAGTGGACTTATGCTATTCCTTTAATCTGCTCAAAATATTTCAGTTGCTCTGTACTTTTGTGACCTAAAGTCTGCATTTCTTGGCTCAACATTTGAGGAATTTAATAAAAATTAAAATTTTTATTGGTTTTGCTAATTGGTTTGTGATTTGATTCGTTTGTAGTGTAAATATTGATGATGCTTAAAAGTAATTGTTTTATTTTCCTTGGCAACTCAAGCAAAATACCATGCCATGGATTGGCTTAAGCAATAGGATTTCATTGGCTCAAGGTTTTGACACTAGGAAAAAGCCCAAATCAGGGCATCATCAAGGCAATGCTTTTTCTCCAAACACTGGCATCATGAGTCAGGCTGACTGCCAGTGATTCTTGGTCCTGGGCTCCTCTCTCACACAGTGTTCTAGTTTACTAGCTGCTGGAATGCAGTATACCAGAAATGGAATAGCTTTTAAAGGGGGAATTTAATAAGTTGCAAGTTTACAGTTCTAAGGCCATGAAATTGTCCAAATTAAAGCATGTCTATAGAAATGTCCAAACTAAGGCACCAATAAGAAGTTACTTTCACTCAAGAAAGGCCAAAGAAGTTCAGGTTTTTTCTCTCAACTGGAAGGGCACATGGCAAATATGGCAACATCTGCTAGGTTTCTCTCTAGGCTTCTTGTTTCATGAAGCTCTCTGAGGGCATTTTCTTGTTCATCTCCAAAGGTCTCTCACTGTGCAGGCTCTGTCATGGTTCTAAAAGGGAACTCTCTCCAAAATGCTTACTCTTCTAAAGGATTCTAGTCAAGACCCACCTGGAATGAGTAGAGTCACATCTCCCTCTAATCAAAAGTTAATACTCACAATCAGGTGAGTCATCTCTCCATGGGAACAATCAAAAAGCTCCCAGCCAGCAATATTGAATGAGGATGAAAGGACAAGGCCTCTCTGGGGTCCACCTCAGGCTCCAATAAGCACACATGATAATGCACATGGAAGACGCTCCTGGCCTCTCCCTCCTCTTCTGAGTTCTGCTGATCTTCAATTTTTTGCTTCCTGTGGATTTCTTTCTATATATCTGAATTTCATTCTACTTATAAAGGATTCCAGTCATAGGATTAAGACCCATCCTAATTGAATTAGGCCACAACTTAACTGAAGTAGCCTCATCAAAACGTCCTACTTAAAATGGGTTAAGATCCAACAGGAATGAATTAAATTTAAGGGCATGTTTTTCTGAGGTACATAGCTCAAAGCCACCACACTGATTATTGGCAATTTATGTTTTTATTTATTCTCAAGTTCAGTCAGTGTACATGCAAAGGACTAAACTATATTTTGCTGGATAATCTCTCTGTACCTAGTTTTCTTTCCTATCCAATGAGAATAATAATAGTACCAAAAAAAAACTCATGTGGGGCAACAACCACACCTGGAATATATTAACCCCCTCATACAAATTTTTAAAAATAATTAAAAAGTAAATACACAAACATCACTGCCAACTGCCTTAAGAAGATACATATGTGTATTTCTATCTTCACATTCATAGGCTTATTGAATAAGGGTATTCTTTTAACTGTGCTTGTCATTTTGTTTTACATTAAAAAATGACATTTTTGCAAAATGCACTCTGGCACCAGCTACATTTTATGTTTTCAAATGATAAATAAATCTACATTAATAACACATATTTTGGTTTCAAATGCAGGATGCGCTTATCAAAAAATATCTTAATATTGTAACAATGAAGAAGTAGATTTAAAATGTAAATTAATGGCAGTGCAATTGTGGTTCAGTGGCAGAACTCTTGCCTGCCATGCCCGAGACTCGGGTTTGATTACCGGAGACTACCCATGTGTGCTGGTTTGAAAGGAAGTGTGCCCCCTAGAAAAGCCATGTTTTGATCAAAATCCCATTTCATAAAGGTGGAGTAGTCCCTATTCACTACTGTAAGTTTGAAACTGTAATCAGATCATCTCCCTGGACGATGTGATTTAGTCAAGAGTGGTCGTTAAACTGGATTAGGTGACGACATGTCTCCACCTATTTGGGTGGGTCTTGATTGGTTTATTGGAGTCCTACAAAAGAAGAAACATTTTGGAGGATGATGATTCAGAGAGAGCAGCACCATAAAGCAGATAGTCCAGTGACCTTTGGAAAGGAAGAAGGAAAACACCTCCCGGGGAGCTTCATGAAACCAGAAGGCAGGAGAGAGAGCTAGCAGATGATGCCGTTTCACCATGTGCCCTTCCAGCTGAGAGAGAAGCCCTGACTGTGTTCGCCATGTGCCTTCTCACTTGAGAAAGAAACCCGGAACTTCATCAATCTTCTTGAACCAAGGTATCTTTACCTGGATGCCTTAGATTGGACATTTCTATAGACTCATTTTAATTGGGACATTTTCTCGGCCTTAGAACTCTAAACTAGCAACTCATTAAACTACCCCTTTTAAAAGCCATTCTGTTTCTGGCATATTGCATTCCGGCAGCTAGCAAACTAGAACACCATGACAAAAACAAAAAAGTAAATTAATCACAAAACCACAATACCTTCAATCATTAGGGTTTATAATCACATTATACACACACACATATATATAAATACATATACAAACACAGAAAGAAAACAAGTGAAGAAATGTTTTCTTTTGTCGTTAGACAAAAGACTTATTTCCCTTAAATATGTTTGCTATTTCTGTGATTTTCATTTTTTTTCATTATTTTCAGGGCTGTGTTTTCTTTTATGGTTTAAATATTGAACTTATATATTACAAGGACAATATTTTTAACAGCAAATACCAAACTAATAAAGTTCATAAGAAATGTAAACTGACACCAAAACCAACTAATCAATTCCATAGCATTTCTTTGTCCCCACAGAGTTGTCATAACAGTAACTCTTGGGAACAAAACTGCACAATCAGGGTTTCATGCTCATCTTTCCAACATTAATATTGGAATGGGGACTTAAAATTACTCCCTAAATGGGTGATTTATGAATATGTTTATACATAATATATTCATTATCACGATCTGAAGGAAGTATATTTTCAAAAATAACATCCTTATTTTTCTCGCATGTAATATCCTTTTATATCCAACTATCTAAGCGACTAGAACTAAGCTTTATCCTTTATTTTCAGTGATACCAATAAAATTCTTCCCAAGCAGTGTGATGTCACTCCTTAATTAACCCCTTTATGATTAACTATATCTATTTCCCTTATAATATCTATTAGATGTTATTTATTACCCGTTCACTGTTCTAAACGATTATAAACCTCAGTGTAGGAACTGATGGGGGTTTATTATTTTCTTTATTTTCCAAGGAACATTGAATAAATGTAAAATATATATGTTCATGGAGTGCCAAATTCCTACATATGTTTTCATTTATAATAACAAGCTACCTAATTTTTAGTGAATGTACAATGTTACATGATCATCAGACTAATCCATATATTTCTCTGATTACCAATGACTTTGAGTATTTTTCTTAAAGCTGATTTTTGTGTCCTGTACCTTTCATCTTCTATAAAGTGCAGTTTACTTCTTTTGGCCATTTTTTCTTTTGAGTTGTTTATTTATATATTTTTTGTATTGATCCATTAATGTAATTGTTCAACAAATACCTTTGGAATGTGTATAATCACCTAGCATTCTTCTAGTTACTGGGACACAAGTTGAGACAAAAGAGACACAATTACCTCCAACATCGACCTTTCCTTTAGTGGGGGAGTATAGATAAGCCCCAAATGAAAGTGCGGATTATATAGTCATCAGAGGTTGATCATTGCTTTGAAGAAGCATGAAGCAAAGAAAGTGGATAGGGAATTAATGCAGCTTGTTAAAAATTTTTATGCTGTTTTTAAGATGAATAAAAAAACATTTTAATACAGTAAAACGTAATATTCTTTTCTTTCATGGGTAATGCATTCCATGTCTGCCTTGTTTAAGAAATTCCGAAAATATTTTTTCCAAAGTTATTTTGTTTGTTTGTTCGTTTTACATTTAAGTCATAAATATATTTGGAGTCTCTTTAGGTATGTATCTATTATTTTCCCAAATAGATAACTAATTGTCCACTTATTGAAAAATCTGTTCTTTCCTTCCAACTCTGCTTATGGGCTTCCTATTCTCCAGTCTTAATAACTACTGGTTTAAAAATAGTTGATATCTGGTGAGATGTTTCTTGAACCTTCTTCGTTTTCAGGAAGATCTTGACTGTTTTTGGACCTTGTGCTCTCACATTAAGTTCTTGGCACTGAGCCATCGTTGCACCATCCTCACATTAAGGTTTGAATCAGCTCTCACATTAAGTTTCACCTTGAGCCCCATTGGGATTTTTGTTGGAATTCCTGTGACTTTTTAGGTCATTTTTTCACAGAACTAATACATTCATGATACAAAGTCTTCCTCTGCATGTTCACGGTCACATTTTCTGTTTGTGCATGCTTCCTTTGGTGGCTTTTAATAAAATGTTAACATTTTGACACAGAATTATTGCAATATTTGTGAGTTTCATCTGCAGGTGACTGATATTTTAGTCTCTCTTACTTTTTATTTTTATAAATGGTTTATGGCTGGTGAATAGAAAAACAACTGGTTTCGAAACAGCTGATCTTAAAGCTCATCATCTTGCTTAACTTTCATAATGTTCATTAAAAAGGGTGTCCAAAAAATCTTCTGGATTCACTATGCAGTTATTTATATTGTCTTCAAGTAATCACAGTTTCAGTTTTTCTTTTCAAACAGCGTATGCATTTGTTTTTGTGTTACTGAACAGACTTGTTCTTCCAGTACAATGTAATATTTTCATCACTGTCTGTTCAAATAGCGTTTATGTTTTTAATGACTTCTTCTTTTATGCAAACATTATTTGGAAGTTCATTTTATAATTTTAATAATTTATTTATTTTTAATTGTGGAAAGATTTACATACCATAAAAATCATTTAACCATTTTAAGTGGACAACTCTTTGACATTAACTTTCATCACAATCTTTTTCCAGAATTTTTGAATGTATGGAATTAAAAATGTTATTGACAGCCAATTAAAATAGCAGGAGCCTTAGTTGTGATCTGAATTTCAAATTAGAATACAGTAATAATTTTGTTATTTGAGAATTATCTTTTTATTACTAGTTTTTTCTTTAAACATGGATGAAAGTTAAATTTTATCATGTGCATTTTCTGCAACTTTTGAAGCAGTTAAAGTTTTTCCTCTTCCAATATTAAAATTTCAATTACAATAATTGATATCCAAAAAATCGCATTCCTCAGATAATCACAATATGCCTATATGCAATTGTTATACATTTTTAAAATGGCGTTGTCAATATATATTATTTTAATTTTCGCATCTATTTTCATGTGTGAGATTGAATGCAATTTTTTATCTTATTTTGGCATGGGCGGGCTCTGGGAATCGAACTCGGGCTCTGGCATGGCAGGAGAGAATTCTGCCACTGAACCACCATTGCACTGCTCGTAATTCGTTTTTGTACTGCTTTTGTTTGATTTTTGGATCCAGCTTTAGATAATGAGTGTGGGTTTATACTCTATTTATAGAATCATAATTTGATGAGATTTATTTACTTGTAAAATCTTATGTTGTTTACTTGTTACATAAATTTAAAAATCTGATTCTGTGACATTAACTTATAGATCTATTTAGATTTTTTGTTTCTTCTTGAATTAGTTTGGCATGTTATATTTTAGCTGTTATGTCACTATTTTGCATTTAAATGTACACATTTTGTCAGAGTATCTTCTCTGCTAATATTTGTTGTTTATGTAGCTTCTTTATATTTTCCCTAATGTTAAATATTCATGCTGTCTATATACTTTATATTTCATGTGAATAACCTCTCTAGAAGTTTACCAATTTCTTTAACCTTTTCACAGAGAAAAAAGTACACAACTCATCCTCTGTATTGAACTTTATTTTTCATAAAGTTATTCCTCTGTATCCTTATTAACTGCTCCTACTTACTTTTCCTTGAGAATATTCTGTTGTGCTTTAGTTCACTAATTTATCCTTGTTCTTCTCCTACTGTAAAAATATAGGGTTAAAATTTCCCTTTAATAACACTTATGCTTCATGTTACAGCTTCAATGTGTAATGTTTTAATTACTTCTATATTAATAATTATTTATAATGTTCATTATTATTTACTTTATAATGCCTGAAATTATTTAGAAGTGTGTTCTGTAATTTTAAATATATGGAATCAAAGTAATTGTTATTGATTAAAAATTCAAAAATCTCAGTGAAAAAGGGAGACCACATTTGATGAATTGCTTGAAACTGTAGAAACTTGCTTTCTTCCTTTTAGACCAGTTACATGATCAAGTTTTATAAATATCTCATTTTATCAGTGTTCTCATGAAGAATGTACATGAACTAGTCAATAGGTTTTTATTATATTTCAAATTTTCACTTTGCAAAGCATGTTGAAGTCTTCACTATGATGGTGTGTTTCAAAATTTCTACTTGTAGCTCTATGAGTGTTTGCTTTATGTATTTCGGAGCTATTTTACAAAGTGCATATATATTTGAATTTGTTATGATCTCCGAGTCAATTGAACCTTTCATCTATATGCTTACATCTTTCTATTTCTAAACAGAATAATGCTTAATGTCTTAAAACTGATGTCATAGGATTTCCTTTAGTGTTTGTCTGATTTGCATATCCATAAATTTCTTTCAAACTCTCCATATTCTATGTTTTGGGTATATCTAACATAAATGATAGAGCTGAATTTTGTTGTTTTTCTTAATCACATGTGATGCTCTCTATATTTCAGTTGGCGAGTTTACTCCTTTTTTTATATTTATTTATATCAAGTTGAAAGACTCAAGCTTGTTTTTGCCAATTTATCTTTTGCATTATATTTACCTCACTTAGTTATGCTTTTATTTTCAGCCTCTTGTCCCCTCCTTATTTTTAATTTGTTGAAGTTTTTCTTTAATTGAGGTTATTAATCCACCATTATTTCCCCCACCCCCCCCACACTGATATGAAAGTTATTATGCTTAGTTGATATTGATTTTGGTGAATGCCATTGATACTGGGCCATGCATGCTTAATTTTACAAAGTCCATATTTAAATCGGTATTAGTTTGCTAAAGCTGCCAGAATGCAATATACCAGAAATGGAATGGCTTTTATAAAGGGGATTTTTTAACGTTACAAGTTTACAATTCTATGGCCAGAAAAATGTCCAAGCTAAGGTTTCCAGAGAAAGGTAACTTAACTTAAGAAAGGCAGGTGACTGTCGCATGGAAAGGCGCGTGGCTGATGTCCGCTGATCCTTATTCCCGGTTCTGTTGCTTCCAGCTCCTGATGCCAGTGACTTCCTCTCTAAGTATCTGTGAGATGTCACGTGGATGCTCGGGACACGACTTTGGGTTCTGGCTTGCCTAACATCTCATGGAACGGTACATGGAGATGTCCACTGCACTCTGCTGGTTTCTAGGTGTCTGCTCGCTCTCAGCACTCCAGACGTCTCCAGAAATCCATGTCTCTGTCAGCTCTGAAGCAGCTGTTTACCAAGTGACTACATCCGAGGTTTCTCCAAAAATGTTTCTCCTTTTAAAAGACTCTAGTAAACTAATCTAGGCCCGCATTGAATGTGTGGAGTCACATCTTCATCTAATTAAAAGGCCACACCCACAACTGAGTGTGTCACATCTCCATAGAAACAATCCAATCAAAATTCCCCACGCTAAACAGTAGTTCTACACTCACAAGATTGGACCCGGATTAAAACATGACTTTCTGGGTTACACAATAGTTTCAAACCAGCACAATATCCTGGATCTTTCTTCCAAACAATGGAAGGATCTTGGAGCACTTTTAGCTCTTATCCATTTTTCAAGCTATATTTGTCCATTAATTTACTTCTGGTCATATTTACCCCCAAATTTTCTGTTGCTACTGTTGCTAGTAGCAGTGGTAGTGGTAGTAGTGATAGAATGTACAGGTTATTATAGAAGATTATGTTTAGAATTATTACAACATAGCATTGATGACTTCTCTTTGTCCTTCAAATCCATTCATTCCCTCTATCTTCTGCCATGTTAATTCCCTACATCTCAATCTCTATTTCATTTTGTCTAACTCCTTGAATTTTTGTGTTGTTTTCTGTCTAGTTGTCTATTTTCCTTGGTACTTCATTACATTTTTTTATTCCAGAATAAAGTAGAGCATTTTGTTTTTCTTTGGTTCTCTGTTTCCTTTGCTCTCATCTTTATGTTTCACTTTTTAAATACGTGTTCTTATTGAGTGTTTTAAACAGTTCAAAGGGTTGGGAAAATTTCTTATTGTTTTGGGATATATTATATTCTGGGTTGAGCTTTTTTCAATTTGTTTTGTAGTAATTCTCCCTTACATTTTTGATTTTTGGAGGTTACTCATATAATAATCTTAAATTTGTTTTTATTTTTCTTCGTTTGCTTAGATACATTGTGGGTGAGATTTTACACCTATACCTGCTCTATCTGAAACCATTCCCCTGCCCCTGTAAAGTGCCATTTGAGCCTTGGAGGGAAATAGGTGTAAGCTGGGGAGATACAGATGAATGTACAATCTTTATTAGACTGCATCACTGGCTTTTATTGTATTTCTGTCTCCATTTAAGAAGGCTATATTAAATATCCTATATCTAAGTTAATTCCACCTCTTTTCAAAGTGTGCTACATTTTATGGCTTTATTTTTTCCAATTTATTATGTAGTTCTAGAGCCTCAATTTGTATCAGAGATACAGCCCTCTTTTCATTATCTTGTTTCTCCAGTATCTTTCAGTAATGATTTTTTATTATAAAGTCATTATAAAGGTTTTTTAAAATTGCCACTCAATTGTCTTCTTTCTAGTAATAGCAAAATTAGTGAGAATAAATGTTTGCTTGTTTTTCCCACTTTCGTGTTCCAAGAGTAGAATTAATAATTTTATCCAAACAAATGATAAAATTCACTTATATTTAAATTAAGTTCAAAATATAAGTCAATTAACAATTTACATTTATAATTTTAAATGTCCAATTCTGTCTTTTTACTTTGTAGGTAGAAATGAATAAATTTATAATAAAAAAGCAAATAGGTAAAAAAAAAACTTTGTGAAACTATTAGGAATTATATAACAGTTACAATTGTTTTCAGGGAAACAAATCTCATAGCAAAATTGTTAAGAATAATTGATAATTGAAGATAAATCAAAAATGAAAATGTACAGGTAATCCAATGGAAGTAACACTATATCATTAAATATTGAAATTTTGAGTCATGTAAATATTT
The DNA here is from genome assembly GCA_004026745.1 of Myrmecophaga tridactyla. NCBI lineage: Eukaryota > Metazoa > Chordata > Mammalia > Pilosa > Myrmecophagidae > Myrmecophaga > Myrmecophaga tridactyla. Next base: position 26,486 of record PVIY010018704.1, on the reverse strand, counting down.
CTGTAGCAAGTTATGTCTGAATTAGAATCCTAATATAAAATTTTCAAGAATTTTACAAGTTAGTAATATTCCTCCTTCTTTCTCTTTCTCTTTTTCAAGAATACCTTAATATTTTAAAACTGAGTTTTGCATTAGACATGTGGCTGACTTACTTTGAATCTGTGTTACCCTGGTGTTTTAAGTGTTAGAAAAATGATGAAATGATGTGTTCTGACTATGGTGTTGAATGATTCTGCAGCATCCATTTAGGAGATCGTGGGCAGGCCATGGTGGCTCAGCAGGCAGTGTTCTCACCTGCCATGCCAGAGACCCGAGTTCAATTCCAGGTGCCTGCCCATGCAAAAAAAAAAAAAAAAATTACATTCAGGAGCTCACTTTTAACTTGACAGAGATATTTGAACCAGTAGCTGTTTATCATTTCAATAGATATTGTACCTAAACCTTTCATATTCAAACTTTCATATTATAAATTGTTGCTGATAAATGTTTTATAGATGATGTAAGATAAAATTGTCCATCAACAAAGCTGAGATCACAGAGTTATTGATTCAATGCCTCTGTCTAAAATTACTAAGCTAAATATCATGTCAGCACTGAGATCAAACAGGAATGAAATCTATCAGTGTTCAGTATGCTTTTAATTTCAAAGGATGCTTTTAATTTAGCATGTATTTTCTTTCCTGGGCACTGCCAATATTTCAGTGCTGTCAATAAATCAAAATAGAAAGCATGCAGGATGTAACTTATGTCTTTGATACCTTTTTTCTTATTCTATGCATATTTATCATTTACTTTCTTCAGTGCAGTATACTGACAAGACTCTCCAAGAAATGGTGGATAATGCATATCATGTATGTACATTTTATTTTTAAAATATTAGTGAGACCCATGAGTATATAAAGGCATAGGTTGTAATTGCAGATGAGTAATTGGTAGTTGTTTCTGTTCTGTCCTCAGAGTCTATTTGGGGGAGATCTTTCTTCAAGGTATTTTAGTGTTCATTAGTTTGGTAGATATAATTGCTTTTCTGACAAATTAAAATTTAATTTTTAATATAAGTTTGTTACCTTGGGCTTTCTTAATGCTCAAAAGAAAAATAAACAATGAGCTATCTAAATGAGTAAGGGGTTTTGGACTCAGTATATATTACTATTTTTAAGATTCTTTTTTGTCAACTCTTCATAATATCAGCCTATGTTCTGTAATTGCCTAACTCAGTGTCATTAGCAGCATGAATTCAAATTTTTCATAGTATTTTGAAGACAGATAAGACAAGAAATTATCTAGGCCAAGAATGGCAAAATTATCTCAATATGCATACAAACCTTGTTTATTTGAGTGTATGATTCCTATAAATATTGATGGAGATTTGTACAGGATTGCACCGTTTGTAGGAGTATTTTATTTAAAATGTGCAAAACTATTCAAAACTTTTGAATAAAATTTTAGAGACTAGAATAGTTGATTAACATAAAACTATAGAGCCATTATTTTAAACCAAAAATTTTCCCCATCTGAATTCAATTGACAGGTAGAGCATAAGATTATCTGTGTCAAAAGGAGAAATACCATACAAACTATTTGCTTTACTTTTTTTTACTTATGCTCATCTAAATTAGATCATATGGACAAAAGTTGCCAACCAACCAGTTCAATATTTGTCCTTATTGTTGTGTGGCTAAATGCCATAAGAACTAGGTATGGAAATATGTAATAATTTATTTTTTATTTCATTATCTTATTAATTATATATGCAAAAACATTCTCCAGATTAGAAGTAGAAGACTAAAAAGTGAATTTATATGACTCAAAGACCACAAAATTCCATGTCTTTCCACAGTTAGTCATTCTTAACAATTTAGTTTCCTACTTTGCAAATCCTTTTCTCTACACTTACATGCATAGATATTCTTCTTTGCCATTATTTATCATATAAAATATTACACTGAAAACAATTTTCTGCAAAATATTGTTTGCCACTTAATAAGAGTTCTTTTATGACATCAAATCTATATCATACTATACTGCTACAAAATATTCTGCAAAAGATTTCTTCCATTGTCTACTACATTTATTCTATTCTGATTTGTGGACAGGTAAGTAATGTTTAATTTTCCTGTTATAAAAGATGATGTGATGATGTATTAGTTGCTAAGCTGCTGAAATGCAATATACCAGCAACAGGAACGGCTCTTAAAAAGGGAATTTATAAGTTTCAAGTTTACAGTTCTAATGCTGAAAAAATGTCCAAATTAAGGCATCAACAGGGGGTTACCTTCACTCAAGAAAGGCTGATGCTGTCCGGAACACCTCTGTCAGGTGGGAAGTCATGTGGCTGGCATCTGCTGGTCCCTTGCTCCTGGTCTCCACTGTCTTCAGCCTCTGTTTCTCTGGGGGCTCCTCACTTTGCTTCTCTGGGGCTCACTTTCATCTCTTGGCTTCCCTTGGCTCTCTCCAGGTTCTGGCTTGCTTGATATCTCATGGGAAGGAACATGGTGATGTCTGCTGGGCTCCAAGCATCTCCAAACATCCATGTCTCTGTTCAGAGCTTTCTTCAAAATGTTTCCTCTTTTAAAGGACTCCTGTAAACTGACCAAGCCCCAGCTGGTATGGGTGGTATGTCACATCTCTATCTAATCAAAGGTTACACCCACAATCTCAGTGGAGATAATCTAATCAAAAGTTTCTGCCCTACAATATTGAATTAGGATTTTTTAGAAATGGACACCACTACAAGGTAGGATCAGGATTAAACCATGGCTTTTGGGGGATACACAATAGATTCGTATTTGCACAGATAGTTTTCCTTGACCATCTATCATTAAGTCCATAAATAATATTTCTTTAGATAGATTTCTGGAAATAGGTTTAATTGAAAATTATAAACAATTTTGCCAAAAATGTACTTTCAAAAGATTGAATCAGTTTATGATATATTCAATGTTGTATTTAATTGGCCATTTCTTTACACCCTATCCTATTCACATACTGTGTGTGTGTGTTTGTGTGTGAATCTAATGGGACAAAATAAATAAGTTTAGAGATCTTATTTGCTTATATATATGTCAGAAGAAATTTCTCCTCTGTTGCTTATTTTTTGGCTTAGATTACTGTATCTTTAATTTCTCGGTGGTTTGCTATTTCCTTTTATATGAATAAATATTTCTTTTTTCCTTTATCACTTTTGGGATGTATATGTTTTATGGAAGATATTTCCCTTCCTGTTAGTTTTTAGTCACTTCTATTTTCTTCTAACATTTTGATCATTTTAATTAAATTTTTTTTATTCTTTAATTCATGTGAGTGTTCTGTTTATTTAGGGTAACAAGTTGAGAATGGTAACCTATTTTTAGACAGCATAGCCAATTATCTTAGCGTCATTTATTTTCTATTTTCTTTTCTGGTTCAAAATAACATTTATCTTGTTATATCAATTTATACAGGTCTGTTTCTGACATCTTTTTGGTGTCCTATCTGTATAAATTTTACAGACTATTTCAGTGATATAATTTCTATAGCTTTATAGGAAGCTGACTAAGCAATTATCATAGAGCACTATTTGTTTTCATATGTCAAAATATTCTTGGTAATTAATGTAAATTTTCTCTTTCAGAAGAAGTTTTAATTGTCTTATCAAGTTATGCTGAAATAACATTGAAATTTTGTATAGCAGTTACACTGTATTTAAATTATATTGGCCTAGTGAGGGAGTGGTGGTGATAATTGTTTGGTTTACAGCTCATATTTGACCAAAAATTTTCTCTATACTTAAAGACAAGAGAGCCACTTTTGTAATGGTTAATTTGAATGTTTACTAAAACCTGAGGGTATTAGTGTCACACTCGCCATTGATATACATTTCTTCAGCAAACAATATTCAAGGTGTCAATATTAACAGTTTTAACACCTTTAACATTATAATGTTCGTATCAGTGTCATCTTTAATGCCATCAGGGGTTCAAGGTGTGTTTATAGATTCGACTTATGAAGCAAGATTCTAAAATTAGACTTGTAAATATTGACTGGGTGACATATATCAACGATACCTAGGAAGAAATTATGTACATGAATCAGTGAGCTAAATGAGCTCATGCATTTTTATGTTGAGTGACTTCTTGGGAGAAGTCATGATATTCTCAGCTAAAATAAAATAATTATTATAAAAATGTTACTATAAATTAATAACTATTAGTGTTTAATAAAATTTTCAAAATAAATATTTTATTTTAGAACAGTATTATATTTATAGACTTGTTGAAAAGATAATAGAAAGTTTTCATATATGCCATACCAGTGTCCCCAATTATTAACATCTTATGTTAGTATGGTACATTGGTTACAATTAATAAACTGATATTGATACATAATTGTTAACTAAAGTCCATACATTATTCAGGTCTCCTTAGTTGTCCCTAATGTTCTTTAACAATTCCAGGATCTTATCAGGATATCACATTATACTTGGTTTCATATCTCTTTAAGCAACTTGGGTAAATTGTTTTTAGACTTTCCTTGCCCTGATGACTTTGACAGATTTGAGGAGGATTGGTCAGATAGGTTGTAGAATGTGCCGCTTGGGATTTGTCTGGTATGTTTTGTCACTGTTAGATTGTGGTCACGGATTTTTGAGAGAACCCATTTGGCTCAAATTTGTCAGATTTTTCCACTGTAAAGTTACTCTATTTTTTATTTCTTTCCATACTTGTCTTTTAGGCAGAACGTCACCATGGGCAGCCTACACTAGAATGGGGAGTTATGCACTACTCTCCTTCAGGCCGAGTATCTACATACAGTATTCGAAATGCTTCTGCCTGGGAGATTTGTCCATTCTCCCCCATTTATTTATTCAATGGCTTATTAGTATCAGTGTAGACTCATGATTTTTTTACAAATATTTTTAAGGTATTATCCAACGCTACTTAATTTATTTTGTTGTTCAAATTCTGGCTTTGGTGATTGGGGGCTCTTTCAGTTGACTCTGTGCTCTTCTCACAACATCATGGGGAGTTTTTTTTATGTCTGTGTGTAAATTTCTGGGGCACTTTAGGCTCATCTTATGAATTTCCTCAGTTAGTCATAGAATCATCCATTTCTCCAAGGAAACTTAGCCCCTTTTCTTAGAGAATGTTACTAGAAACCAAGATCTGGCGTACAATGTAATATTTTCTATGTAATTAAAATAAATTTCAGAATAAAATGCTGAAATTAATTACTTTAAAGAAATACCTATTACTATCTTACAAGACCTATTTTGGAGAGGTGTAAACTAGACCATGTTATTTCCTTTTAATTAGCATATAATCTTTCAGTAATAAAATTGAATTCAATAATCACTAATGTTGATATGACTGAAATTTTTCTTAATGAAGTCTATTTATTAATGTGTGTATGTGTAAAGTGAAGAAAATGAGTTAGCTCATAATAAAGTAGTTTTATCTTTAAAAATACTTCATTGTAAAATCATGTTCCATTAAGAGGCTTGATGGAGAAAAATTAAATATGGAAACTAGGAACTATTCAGGTATATAATATATAATATAATAACTTTGTTAACCCTAAGCAATAATACAATGAATGAAGTTAGAAATGATTAATAAATGAATACGAACAAAATATGTATGTGCAATTTTTGTATACACAAAAATAAAGAGTTGTGGTATGTAAAGCATTCCACATGACATATTATACATTGCTGATATGCTGTGTGTATTGCCCAAGTAGTTTCTGAAATTGTATCACCATATAAATGCCTTTGTGCATATCAAGTATGTTTTCTTATTTGGTTTCTCCCTTGGCGTATTTATGCATGACTTACTTAGATATAAATTCACAGTCCTCTGCTCTTAATACTGCCAGCAATTTGTCAAATCATGTTATGCAAATATGCTGAATCAGCTTATTTGCAATAGGACTCTCTTCAGCTCCTCTTTGGAAAATTCCTCCAGCTGTGTATGCATATATTAGCAACTTTAAAGTGAAGGTGAAAATAAAATACCTAATCTTGACACTATGAAGACTGAGCAGTTCCATAACAAAGTCACTAATGTCAATTTTCAACCTAAATATTTTAGACAAAAAATTCTCATCATTTTTTCATTAATCACTGGATTTTACTATAAATTTGCAAAATATTTTCTGAAACTTATACTGTATGTAATTTTGTGAGTATGACCAAGGTACTTTAGAATCTATATGTGGTTATTCTATTGATTATTTTCCAGTGTATGAAAAAAGCACAAAATTCAATGATTTCATTTAAATTATTGTGGCTTCTATATCTCTATTCCCTCTGAGAAATCTTCTGAAAATGTGGCGTTATATTATTCCCTACATTGAATGATATAGTTGACATAGTACATATACTTGTGTATTTTGCTACATTAAAAATGTATTGAAATGCTTCAAAAGTTATTGTGTCAAGGCTAACCCATGAGTAAAAACTATGTTTCATATTTGGATTCTCCCATTGTTATGAGGGTTTATCTCTCATTATCTACCTCTGTCTTGCAATAAGTATATTTCAGAAGTTAATACTAATCCAACTATGAAGAATCTTGACAATCAGAGTCATCTATGAAAAGAAAAATCACAATAAACTGTACTAGGAAGGCAGAAAATCATTTGCAGTGATCAAGAAAATCCCATGTTTAAGGTGGAACTGGCATGTAACTATTTTTTAATTTAAATTTAGTTAATTATTTGTTATCAGTGACTTCATTATATAATTGGCTAATCTCTATGTAGTAAAGAAGAGTGGATTTTTTTTTTTTTTAAGAAATTAGAACACTGGGAGGGTCTGTTAAATCATTGATTTCCTAATGGCTTATTTCATGGGTTTAAAGGTATTACAGGCTTTACTAATGGCTATAAGATACAAGCCAGTGAGAAACTCTAATTTATTCGTTGTTTCATGCTAAACCTATTGTGTCATTAATTCATAATTTAAATAATTGTATCCAAAGATAGTTTGCTTTGCAAGATTAATCCAAAATTGAGCAATGTCACACTTTTTGTAGGGTGGATGAAGCATATGTTGGATGATAGATGCCCTCTATCATCCCTTGCATAAATAAACATTTACAGTAATCAATACAACACCCAAAACCACTCTTACCAGACCAAGGTCAGTGCCTTACAAAGTTCTAATATATAATAGTAATATTGCAAGTAGGCAGAAAAAATCTTCTTTTAAATAAGTTTGGGAGGAGGATTTATGTCAGTGCCTGTGTTTTTAAACATAAAAGGCACTGGTATATAGCTAAACTAGGTAAATGGAATCTCTTTAGTCAAGGATAATGTAGCTGGAGAATTTAATTTGTTGTCTGAGGACTTCAGCTTGGTCATTTCCACAATGGACTACAGAGAGAGTCAAACTTGGCAGGGAGTGCTAGTATTTTTCAGTGATTTTATGGTATAAAAAGGTCATTATATAGATCACTGTTTCTTTAATGATAGTTCAGTGGTAGCTAGGTTCAGCATTTTAGATATAAGCAAGGTAAGATACTGCAAATAATAATTTTCAAGCCAGAGACTTTAACATGTCTTCCAAATGGAGTAATGCCATTGGGAAGAATCAAACTCACTGACACGCCTGAGCCAAGAAATGTTACTTATGAGGATTGAAAAGCTTTGGACAGTCTTCTCTGGAGTTGTCTTTGCTGAATCAGCTTCTCTCTAATTAAATTACTAATTTTACTGCCAGTGGCCAAAGTTAAACATCCTCAAAGAAAATGTTGATGTTGATTAGAAACACTGTGCACTTCTTATTTGTTGTACAACCCTTCTATAAAAGTAGTCATCCTCATATTTTTAGAGAGTGAACATACATATGCAGTTTACTCATTTGTTAAGATCGTCCCAAAACATATATAGTAAAAAGAAATGCTGTTTTCTTAAGCCATTATTTTATATTCAGAGCCAATTTGGGAAATAGAACAGGAATAAAAGTTGGCTAAAATTATATACAGCTTGGAAATCCAAATGATAAAATACTACTCAGCAGTAAAAGGAGACAAACTACTGATAAGTACAACATGGATGCATCTCAAAAGTACTGTGCTAAATGAAAGACCCCAAATACTCAAAAGATTACATATTGCATTAGTTTCCCAGCTGCTGAAACAAATGCCATGACATGAGTTGGCTTAACAACAGGAATGTACTGACTCACGGTAAATTCTTCCCAGCATTGGTGTGTCCTGGTTGGGTGGTAATCTTCAGGGCTTGTTTTTTTCCGTCAAATGACAATGCATGTGGTAGTGACATCTCCTTTCTTCCTTGGTTCTGTTGACTTACAGCATCTGGTAACTCCCTTACTATTCTACTAATTAGGGTAAATTTTACTATGAAGGATTATACTTCTATAGATGTGGTTTTTAAAAATTATATAATTTGAAAGTATCAATTATTAGGTATTCTTCAGTATAGTCAATTACACAATTATAAAACATTCACAGTACAGACTTAATATCTCAAATATGGAATTTATCATTTTCCTTACTACACACAGGCCACAGAAGAGAGCAAACAGGGAGGTTTAGGGCTTAGGAATTCTCGGACTTGTTTTCTATCTGCTATGAACCGTTTCTTCTTTGTAAGGTTGCAGATTTAATGTACCTGTGAGGATAAGCATTAAAAAACACATTCTTGAGACTGTATAAATCCTGTGTTTGGTTATTTTGAATCAATTGTTTCTGAATAATATAAAATTAATCAGGTAATTTACTGTTTAGATAAAAAGAGAAAGAGCAAAAAGTCGTCCTCCCATAATTTATTTATTTAATCAGTTTTTATTGTTTTATTTTGTTTCAAAAACATACATAATCATTAGACACATCTTCAGTCCCTTAGCTTGTATAATTGTATGATGAATATTTTCATCCAGATCAAAATGAAAGCCTGGAGTTATCATATTTTGTCTTCAATTATAAATTTAAACTTTATTTATAAATCCTAAGTATGAAATAGACATTGTTATTATCTACTTCTTGGCTAGAATTTCCATTTGCATGCTGACTTTTAGAAAATTGAATTTGAGGAATTTTACCTAGTTGATTAAATATGTCAATGACAAATCAAAGGAAAAATCCATGAATATTGACTCAGTGTTCCAAGCCCTTGTGCATTTCCTTTCAACCTTTTGTAGAAGAAATGACATGTGTGCTATGTCAGCTTTCAAGGAGTTTAATTTTTTTTCTTACTTTTTCATATAGTGAATTCCACTTTTAAAAAACAATCAATTAAATTAATTATGATGTGTCAAATTCACATTACTATTAATCTTCTTTCTTTCCTACTTATCATCATAATTTTGTATTCATTGTATAGACACTTCAGAACATTGCTTATGTATTCTTAAACTTTGTTTCTTCATTTTGTCAATCAACTTTACCTGCTTTTCTAAAATTCTACATTACTTTTAGTTTTTTTTGTTTTATTTATTAATTTTGCATATTTAAGTATAAGAAGATAACATACATAATTCAAAACACCTAAATTTCAAAGATCCAAGCGCTGTACAGGCCAGGAATCAAATGCTACAAAAATTATTAAAAATAATTCCCTGTTTTGTGTTGTGATTGTTGCCTTATCAAAAGAGTTCACAGTGGTCGTATAACAAAAACAACCTTATGAAAGAACTAATGAAGCTCTCCAGGAAACATCTGCTGGCACCACTGTTTAGAAATTATAGAATTTAATTCTGAGTTATTGACATCTAGGATGTTTAAGTTTCTGAGAAATAAGAATATTGGAGAAGAATGATTTCACCCATAAATGAAACAAAACTCATTCTTCACATGATTTCGAAATTTACTTCCACCATGATTATATAATCATGGTATTTTAAAACCAGATAAGTCCCATCTTTACATCATCATGTATAAACACCTGTCATTCTGTTTCAATGAAAAATAAAATACATTGTTTTTTTTTTCTCAACTAAGAAAAGAAAGTTGCATTTTGTTGGGAAATCAATTAAGTTTTGACCATTACATAGAGTAGTTCATTTTGGTTTTGGTAAATCGACTGTGTCATTTCTGCTATCCATTGCTATTGTCAAACATTTAAGAATGACTGCCCTCAAAGCCCACCCAATGATGAGCAAAAAATTCCAACACCAACTGTAAATATATTTTTTTCTCATCGACAATAGAATATGGAGAGTTTACAGAGTTAAGGGATTTTCTCAGAACAACAATTTTCAAAATTAACAGTCCAGTAATAGAAGTATCATCTTTAAAAAAACAAAACAAAACAAAGAAAAGCAGCTAAGAAATGCAATTTCTCGTAAATTGTCTACTAGAATTCAAGTCCATAGAGCCCAATATACCTCTTTAAAAATTTTACTCCTCTACAAAATTTTCAAAGCAATTCTAAAATGAGTCTTAAAATCAGACGGAACAACACAAGTTATGATATAATCATATTTGGGGTATTCATTTTCTCCCTAATATTCCAATTTAGTATGTTCCTATGATAGTGCTTGGTTGCAAGTTATTTTCTGTTGCTAGATAATTTAATTCACTACTTTATGAGATACTTCAAATACAGTTCAGGTACTTCCAGCATGGTATATGCATTTAAAGAGTAAGAAATTGGTAAATATTAAACCATTTTAATATGTAAATGTGCCAAATATGAGAGTATCGTAAAATATATAGTTAAATTGTAATTTAGAAAAGTTGTCTATGATTGAATGATGGACAAAGGATTGTCATCTAGAGCACAATCATGTGATCTCTTTCAAACCTGTTTCTAGAAGCTGAATCTCAATTGAATTCAATATGTCATAGAGTAAGAAGAGAGTGGAAGGCCGTGCTGCTGCTGAGGGAAAATTTAAAGCATACAATGGATAAATTCGGAATGCGCTATTTATGAGGGTGTAAATTCTAATCAGGACAGTACTGAAGCAAATCACTCTTATTGACAAAATCCAAATGTGCTTATATTTCATGATCCTTTCTGGATTTCTGAGCTTTCAAGTTGATTTTAAGCTTTGACTGAAGAAAATGTAAATCTCATAAGTATCTTGCTGACAAAAGAATGGCATTTGCTTGTTTTGCAGAAAGACAGCTAAAGCAATTTTGATTAACAAAGGTTGTGACATGTCACTGAGTTAATGGTATCCTGAAAGTAAGGGCATGTTAGTAAGATTTAACCCATCAGTGAAAGGTAGTTCATCGATAGGTTCTCAGGCTCATCTGACAAGACATTTTCTGAGAAATTAAGATTATAGGTGGGCTCCTGACAATAAAATTTATGAGAAGAAGTAAAAAGATTTTTGTTAACATAAACCAGTCAAAAGTCCTAACGCAGTTTAGCAGAAATGTGCTCCCCCCGGAGATGAACTACGGACAAGTGAGTTATCTCATGCGTAATGCAAACTTTGCATGGGCATCTGTGCAAAATGTATCATATTCTTAAAAGACATTGAAATACTCATGACAATGAAATTTCTCTACATGTTTTACTAAAGAGACAAAAAAAATCCAGTCTTAAAGTCCTGAGGGTGATAAGGAATTAAATTTCTTATTTGGAAAAGATCAATCCTGGAATTTTTAGAGTCTTATAGTCCGTAAAATTTGAGCAAAAATTAAAACAACCATTGAGTCTCTGAAGATAGGTTACTCTCCAGTATTGAAAGAAAAATTCCATTTCTATTAGTCTTTGCCACCAAGAATAATACCTTGTGTTGTATACCTGACAACATCTATCAATATATAATTTTTTTTCCACATGTAATGCTCTAGGGCGACATCAAAGAACCACAAAAGTAAAGAATCAAAATCGTGGTGCCAGCAGCAGAGACAAAACTGTGACCAAGATTGTGTTTACTGTTGATCAGGTTACAGCCTTTCCATCCAAACCCTCTGAAAGTACCAGCAATCATACCCAGCATCCACTCGGCAAAGCCTTTCTTTCAGCTATATGTATTGAATGTATTTCACTTTTATCTCACAATAGGAGTGTGATGGTTAAAAAGAAACAGAGATTAAAAAACAAGCAATAAGAAAGGTTTTCTAGGTAGTTCATTAATAACAATGCTTCCAAACAGCAGCATTGATTGAATTGTACCTCTAAGGGAGTTGAATCTATTCAACACAGAGGCAGAGAAAATGTACTATGGCTTCATTAGGCTTGCTCAGGCTGCACAACTGGCTTCTGCTAGCCCTCCAATATCAAACAGGAAATGAAAAAAGAGTTAAAGATAGTATCATATGTTTTCAAATGACTGCCACCTAATTTAGATCCAGTCTATAACAATTGGAATCACATTGTTTAATGTAACTTCTTATGTACTTATACAATTTTATATTCTTAACAATGAGTTTCCTTAGGTAGCTTAAAAAGAAAAGTTACCTCTCCAGTGTTTGCTTCCAAAATGACAAGGAAAAGAAGGAACAATGGTGACAGAAAGGGCTGAGGCCATGTGAAGCCTACTGGCTGCACTAACTGTGCCCACTGTGTGCCCAAGCCATTAAGAAGTTTGTCATCTGAAACATAGTAAAGGTCACAGCCATCAGGGACACTTCTCATGTATTTTAGTTTGTTAAAGCTGCCACAATGCAATATACCAGAAATGGAATGACTTTTAAAAGGGAGCTTATAAGTTAAAAGTTTACAGTTCTAAGGTCATAAAAATGTCTAAACTAAGGTATCCATAGAAAGATACCTTGACTCAAGGAAGGCCGATGTTTGTCACACTGGAAGGCACATGGCTGGCATTGCTGGTTCTCATTCCCAGTTCCACTGCTTCCAGCTTTTGATTTTGGTGGTTTCCTCTCTTAGCATCTGTGGGCCTTTATTTAGCTCCTCTGGGACAGAACTCCAGGTTCTGGCTTGCTTAGCATCTCATGGGAAGAAACATGGTGACATCTGCTGGGCTCTGCCTCTCCAAATGTCCATGGCTAGGCATCTGCTTTCTCTGTCAATCTGAAGCAACTCCAAATGTCTGCATCTCTGATGGCGCTCAAGCAACTGTGTCTCCTGGGCATCTGCATTCCCAAATGTCTTTGTATCTGCATCTCTGAAGCAACTGTGTATTCTCCAAAATGCTTCCTCGTTCGAAGGAGTCCAATAAACTAATCAAGACCTACCTTGAATGGGTAGAGTCACATCTCCATCTAATCAAAAGATCATACCCACAATTGAATGGGTTAGATCTCCATGGAAACAATCTAATTAAAGGGTCCTACCCTACAATATTGAATCAAGATTAGAAGAACAAGGCTTTTCTGGGGTAGATAATTTCAAACCAGCACACCGTGTAGATGGTTTCAATGCTTATATGCTTCATTACTGCATACTTTGTACCATTCACAGCAAAGTATTCAGAAATTGATTTCATGAAGCCTGGAAGAACTGAATACCCCCACTCCAATTTAGACCTCCTAGTGTCGCCCTACAACCTCTGCCAAAACCCATATAAAGAGCTGAATTCTTAAAGACTGAAAAAAAATAATCTTAAGAAAAAAATCGAAATTAAATTTTAAAAAAGGCAAAGTTACAATTGATGATTCTTCTACAACATATTGCTTATATATTTTTGGGTATTGAATCATGCTCCCACAAAAGACATGTTCAGGACCCAACCCCTGATCCTATGGGTGTGACCCTATTTGTAAATAGAACCTTTGAAGATAAGTTAAAGTGTGCCCAAGCTGAAAGAGAGTGGGCCTTAATCCAGTATTGTCGAAGTCCTTATAATCAGAAGAACTTGGACACTGAAGGAAAAGCCTTGAAGGGAAGTGAGAAGCCATAAGTTCACATAACCTGAAATATAAAGGAGAAGACTTTACCATGTGATGGAAAAGCCAAGGAACCCCTCAGATCACATGCAGTCAGCCCAGAACACACAGTCCTGGGGAGAAAACACTGGTTTGCTGAAACCTCATTTTGAACTTCTTTCTAGCTTCAAAACCATGAATCAACAAACTTCTGTTTTTTAAGCCAAACCACTGCCCCTGCATGTTATTTGCTTTAGCAGCTGGGAAGTTAATATACATGTTATATATATATTACTAATCATCTAATTCGTTTTAAACAGATCATCTTATATTATAATTCAAATGAAAAATATTTGGACTCTATTCGGTAACATGCTTTTGCTATTGGGTAACATACTTTAAAATGGAATTTAAGCTTTATTCCAAACAAAGTAAGTTAATTTCATAAATCGCATTTCTCGGTTCGTCCAACTACAAGACAAGTGAGCCTGCCACATCAGGTGCACATAGTAGCCACAGATAGTTTGAAGCACATAAACATGATGTTCCTTAAGTAGCAAGGAAAATTTGATTTTTAAGATTTAATACTGCAAATAAAATGTTACTCCACAGAACTACATATACATAATTAATATCCACATCATTTTCCATCTGTTTCTAAAATTATTTTTGGCCATTTGCAAAAAAAAGATCAAGGTGACAGCGGTCTTCTCCTTTTAGTTCCTATTGAAATCATCCCCAGGGTTTTACTCAGCCTGTCTCCTTGCCTGCTCTTTTCAGCCTAAGACTATCTCTCTTTGCCTTAACTTTTCCTGGAACCTCACCCCATGCCAGGCACACTGACATTTTTCTATCCCCTTCTTTGCAAAATTTGCATTTTAGCTAATATATCTGGGACATAAACATGACTGATGGAGACAGTTTATTTTCTTATGCTTGTTTGCTAATTGATAAAGGGAGATGGAATGAGTTGGTGAGAGAATGCGAGATTCAATAAGGGCTTATTGCAGTAGTTAACGCTCAGCACAGCCATCTGAATCCCCAGTGTTCACCACAATGCCTGCTATATAGAATGAAGACTCAAAAACTTTTCTTTAATGAACTAAAAGAACAAATATTCCAATAGTTTTCGTCTTTCAATCTTCTGTGGCTGATAATCACCATTAAACAAAGAGAAAGAAAGAATACAGCGCATGGAAGAGAAATTATGGAAATGTACATTTTTATTCAAGGGAAAGCTACCTAATTTCTTTTTAAGTTTAATTTTTTTCTCACACAGTGATTGGGAGAACTTAATGATTCAAATGCTAATAAACATATCATATAAGCAATGTTAAGTCCCTAAAACTATTAAGAGTCAAATGCTCTGAGAATGCATTTTGAGAGGAGATTCTATTAATTTGTTCTATCTTAATTTCAAAAGGAAGATTTAAAATCAAGTTTTAGTTTTATGGTTGATCAGTATAAGGAACTCAGAGTAGAAACATAATTACTATAACCAAACCATGGGATTTTGTTGGTCTTTTGTTTTGTTTTGACTTTAGGAGCTTTCAAGGCATTCCACTAGAGATTCCTTCCAAACTGGAAGTAGGGAAGGAAGTCCAGAGTTTGGATCACGTGTGCCACAACTGCAAGGTTGTCAGAGAATGAGAGGAGTGATAGACAAATACACAGTTAGCAGGACTAATAAAATCATATCAGTACTATTTCAAAGAGATAAAGTTCCATAATTGACATGCAAAATACTTTCCCAACTTAATAAAATTACTACAGTGAAATTATTTAACAATGCATATGGAGAAAACAAAAATGAAATTGTGTTTATATAATTCTATTTCTAATAAATGTGCATATCTAATAATTTTCAAAACTTGCACAGTTTTATCTTATGTGAAAAATATCTAAATGAAAAGTAGTGTTTTCAAATATACGACTCTACATGCATAAAGAGACAAAAAGAGAGAAAAATAAGTTTTATTAATGAAGAACCATCACTGATCTACTTTAAATAATTGTTTTCTCCAATAGTTCATGTTAAATTAGGGTAGGGTTGATTCATTACATAAATCAAAACTTTGTGCTACATAGGTGTCAAACTATAATGCATAAAGGATCTTAGAGATTCTTTAGTCCAAACTCCCATCCAATCAAAGAATTCTTATGATTCAGTCATTAGTCACTAAATCAATCAGGCTGCTATAGTGGATACTGAATTTTGAAACACATTCCATAGTTGAGTATCTGTAACTGTTATAAAGATCTTCCTTTTATTAACCTCAAATCTGAATCCCATGAATCACCACAAATTCATCCTAATAAGAATCTTCATTCTACCTAAAATTCTAAACCCAGTTTCATATCTTCTTGGAGTAAAATTGTTATTCCCTCAGGCTTAATATTTACATTTTCTTGAGCTTGTTACTAGACATTTCATTATCTGGTCACTCTATGCTGGAAATCCTCTACTTTGTCCACATCCTTTTGTAATATGGCATACAGGATTAAGCATAATATTTTTTATATGCCTTCACTGGGTTTCTCTTCTACTTCCCACCCTACAAATACTGGTTTTCTCCAAAATTATGAAATTGCTTATTTATAATTCATCCATCTTATTTTCCATATATAAGCTGATGATCTTTGCATCAATCCTAGAGTCTTAATTAATAACAATACTTTGATGACTTGTAAAAATGTAGAAAACTTTGTTGTACTACTACAATCCAGAGTTACATATCAAGATAAATATCAAAGTTCCATGGGCCAATTTGATCTTGGCGATTACATAGACAACTCAGAATTCATTTCTTCATTCAATATAAATATATTATTTGTTTTTTGCATGCCAGATATTATTCAAAGCAATGGGATACATCAGTGACCAAAGATTTTTGTCTTTGGAGGGTGTACATTATGAGGGATGGAGGCAGACAATGAACAATAAATACAATAAATTCAATTATTTCATATGTCAGAAGGTAAGTATTAAGAAAATAAAGGAAATGAGAGTAGAGTAACGGGAATGAGAAGGGCTGTGCAGGATGGCCACAGCAGGCCACACCGAGAGGTTGACATTTGTACGACGCTCAAAGGAAGTGAGGGAGTTCTAAGCAATACATGTATATCAGAGTTAAGAGGATTTTTAGGAGAGTTACCCAAGTATAAGTAAGCTAAAAGATAAATGAAATTATATCAAGGTAATTATGCAAAAGATTCTGTTAAAGAAATAAATTGCCAGCAAAATACTAATCCTAGTTAAATTTCATCAATTAATTTAATAATTTAGACAATCAGACTACATTTTCATAATCCATTCAACCTCCCACTCTATATGGTTGTCTATTTTATTCTGCCTCCTCTCTTCCCTTCAAACCCTCCTTTCCAATCTCCTTTTCAGCTCATGATTTTACTAATTCATTGAAAATATTGAAGCAATCAGAAAAGACCCTCCTGCCTGCCTCTGTGCCCTTCTACCTTTCCATTTATTACTATGAATGCCCTGTGTATTCTTAATTTCATAAGTATCTTCTGCCAGTCCCAGTTCTCACTACTTTTACCTATTAAGAACTCAATCCAGTAAATCCCCCTTTCTTCCTGAATCAAGGATGTAATTCTCTATTTCAGGGAATATTCTTATCAGTTTATGAGCATACTTTTATATCTACCATTTAAAAACAATTGATCCTTTCAACTTTACAACCACTCCATTTCTCTGTTCCCTTTTATAACACAGCTATTCAAAAGAGTTGTTCTTATTTGCTGCCTCCAATTCTTCTTTCGTTATCCTTATGGAGCTCCCCTTCAATCAGATTTTTGCCTCACCATTCCATTGAACAAATTCTTGCCAAGATCACTTGCCAGTGCTCACCACATTGTTTAATCCAATGGCCAATTCTGATAACTCATCTTATTGCTCCGTTTAACACAATCGATCACTCCATCCTCCGTGAAACACTTCTTCACTTGACTTCCAATACAATTCATGTATTGGTTTGTAAGCAACTGGAATGCCATATGCCAGAATTGGAGTGGCTTTTAAAAATGTGAGTTTAATAAATTATAAGTTTGCATTTCTGAGCCTATAAAAATGTCCAAACCTAGGCATCAAGGAAAAGATACCTTAATTTATGAAAGGTCGATGGGTCAGAAACTTCTCTGTCAGCTGGGTAGGCATGTGGCTGGCCACTGTTGGATGTGCCATACATCTGAGGAGAGAACCTAGTCAAAGTTTCCACCCCACATACCGGATCAGGATTAAAAGAAAATGGCTACCCTGACAAGATTGAATCAGGAATAAAACATGGTTTTTCTGGGGTACATACTATTTTCAAATCAGCCCATTCCACCTCCTTGATTTTCCATTTTTTTTCCTTCTCATGTGCAGCTTCTTCTCATTTCCCTTTGCTGGTTTCTACCTCACAGCTCTGGAGTAGCCCTGTATTAAATCCTTGGATCTCATTTATTGTCTTTCTATCTGCTCTTATTTGGTGACTGACCAGTGTTGTGGTCTGTCGATAGTCTATTGATATCTCCCCTTCCCCTCTTTTTAAATTATCATTTGCTCAGGACCTTTATCATGAATAGTGTACATGATATATCTGATATATATTACCAAAAGCACCCACTTCGATTTTTTGGTAGACTGAATGATTCCTAAAATATGTAACATTAAATGCCAAAGGGTCTCTGCAGAGGTAATTGAGGTTCTGAACCTTAAAATAGGCAGATTAGCCTAGATTGACCAGACGGGCTCAATCTAATTATATGACCCCTTAAAAGCAGAAAACTCTTTTTGGCTAGAGGCAGAGAAATGTAGTAGAAGGGGAAATCAGAGATATTTCAAGTATAAAAAGTTCTGACCTGTTATTTTTGGTTATGAGATTGAGTAGATTATATATAACAACCAGAGCAAGGACTCTAAAAGCCAAGAAAGACCCCCAGTTGATATCCAACAAAAGACAAAACAAAGCAAAACAAAAAACATGTAGACCTCAGTCCCACAACCATAAGCAACTGAATTCTGTTAGCAACCTGAAGGATCTTTGAAGCGGATCACTCCCTGGAGCCTCCAGGAAGAAGTGAAGACTTTCTGGCATCATGATGTTGGTCTTTTAAGACCCAGGGCAAATGAACCAGCTGAATGACATAAGTTCTACACTTTTGAACCATATAAACTATGGGGCAACATATGGGAGTTGTTCTAAGTAGCTAAGATTGTGGTAATTTGTATGGGGTTATAGTAGCAATAGGAAACTAATATAAATGAATGAACAGATTTCTCAGATTTCATATCTTCCAAACCAAATCACACATATCCCAAACTTCTAATTCCTCCTCATACTGCTTTTCCATAGTCTTCCTTATCCCAGTAAATGGCATTTCTATCTTCAATAGCTTGAGTGGAAAATCTTGCAGTCATACCCAACTACTTTCTCACACACCTCACAATGAATTTATCAGCAGCACATTTTGGGATTGATTATCTTCAGGAGATATCCAGCATATGTGCAATTCTCACCACCTCCCTGCTAACATTTTGTCCATCATATCTCAACTGGATTATTACAAGAGACACCTACTTGTCTCCCTGCTTCTGTGTTTCCCCCTTCAAAGTCTTCGCAATTAGTAGTTAGAGTGATCTTTCAAAATCCTAGTCACATCATGTCTCTCATTAGCTAAAACCTTCTAATGGGATCTATAGAGACAATAATAATAATAAAAAAATGTGAAGAACGCCTAGACACCAGGCAGAAACATAGGAACCCAGAGAAAGAGGACAAAGTGACTTCATAAATTCTGATATTTACATAACTGCAAGCAGGTTATAATATTAAGAATCCAAGAATTCTCATTTAGAGCTTAAGAAATACAAAAGGTTCAGTTTATTCTTGAATCTGATTAAAAATTAAAGAAATGCAGAAATACGTATTCACAGCGATTAAGATAAGAGAGTGGGATAGAAGGGCATAGGGAAAAGGAAACTGGCTGTACAGTAGATATTCTTCTCCACTGCTATAAATTCTCACATGTAGCATGAGTTGCTTTCACATTAAAAGGTCATTTTAAAACTTGGGTTTTACCTGGTTTTCTTTGAATAGTGAAGGTGCAAAGTTAATGTGATCTAGAAAAATCAGAGACTCTGGGGATTTGTTCAATTAAGTTAAATAGGATAATTCATACCAAAGACTATTGTGACTTCCCATACGGTAGTAGGAATTTCACTTTTTAAGTATAGTAACATTTATTTTATTAAGCTTCTTGTTTTAGTGTATTTTGAATATGATATGAGTGACATTAATATAAGCAAGCCAAATATTTAGTACAATAAAAATGTAAGTAAATGAAACAATTAATATATAATATATAAATATAATATATAGACAATACAGATATGTAGATATATATAGATATAATATCTACTGTTACATATAACATAATTTTAATAATTTAACATTTAAATCACTAAATACTACTTTAGAATAATTCATATCCCAAAGCTGCTATAGGAAACCTATTATGATGGTTAAGAATATTTTAAATGAAAAACTTGAAAAAAGCTTTGAGAAAAACAAAAGTGAAATTTGAAATAGTAGACATAATCTGTAGCTGTGTGAATTTCTAACAAATACTTAATAAGGTTTTTAAACCTTATGTGTGGATAAACTTTTAAATATTCAAATAAATTGATGCATGTTACACAATTCCTTCACTCTTAAAATACATTTGCTGGAAATGATGAAAATATATCTAACAGGTTTCTCTTCTTTTTATTTTAGAACAAAGAAGTTACAAAAATAATGTTTTTAAAACATAGTGGATAAGTAACTGGGAGTTGTGGGAAGTTAGATGCTTCAATTCCAGGAATAAAGCTTTTTCTACTTGGGTACAGATTATAAAAGAGCCATTTAAAAGTTTTATTTCAATTCTTTTCTGAATCAAGCACCACTAAGTCAATATCAATTTGAATTTAAATGTAGAAATACATTTATTTCCAGAAATTGAAGTAATTTGATCAAACTCAATAGTACATTTCTACCAGAGAATAAGGAAACTACTTTGTATGCATGGTAAATTAGGTATTGTACCTAAAAATACATATATCAGTAAGAAAAGAGAAGACAAAAAGTACATCTGAAATACCACTTTCACTTGCTTAGTTTTTATTTTGAGCCCACTTGTGCTCTACTCAAAGTCATTTAAAATTAAAAACATACAAACAATGATCAATAATGTGTCATGACCAGCTCATCTTTTTCATTTCTCTCTTTTCCTTACATCCTTTCCCCTCTCTCTTTTTCTGGAATTAAATTGAACAGGTATTGGGCCAGGCCTGCTAAGATCATTCAGATATGACAGTGTTTCAAGACAGAACTTGACCTAAAGAAGCTAATAGGCTAGTGGGGAAAGACAAAGAAACTGATCATTTCAATTCAGTATCTGGAATACTGTGACACAGATAAACACAGGATACATATGAGAGCATATAGAAATCTGCAATAAGGCTAAAAGTAATGAACTGCTTCTTCACCCAGAAATAGGTATGTGCTTTATCCATTTTACACTGGGAATTTTTTTTTAAATTACTTTAAAGAGAATGCTGTACATCAATATTTTTAGTGTGACATCCTTAAATATATATCATATACATATATAGTTTTCATTGTTAAATCTATAAATAGTTTTCAAATTTTAATGTTTGTGAAGCTACGTATCATTCATCTCTCTTTTCAGTAATGATTTGAGAGGTTGCATCTTTTGAGCAATTATATACAAAAACATGCATAAATAATTATGGTATGATATTTAATATATGCATATTTATTTAATAAATTCATATATATTTACATATTTATTAAATATATACATATACCTAGAAATTATAGAATGTGTAAGTTTATTTAGATTATATATAATTAATCAATCATAATGTACAATATACAATATAATTACATAAAATTTAATAATACATAATCATATGTATTACTTGCACAATTTCCTGGCTTCAGTGCTCTGTATGTGTGTATACATATTTTTTAATCTATAATATTCTATTAAGTTTTTCCTCTTTTTTAGAATCATGATTTAAAAAAATAGAAACCATAAAAGAAAAAAATATTTTTAAATACACCAATATAAAAAAGATATGTAGTAGAAAATGAAATCAGAAATTTATATGTCTTAGGACTGCTATGACAGATACCACACTCTGGGTTGGCTTAAACAATAGGAAACTGTCTCACAGTTTGGAGGCAAAAAGTCCAATGTCAAAATATCGACAGGGCTTGCTTTCTCTAGGATCCTATATCACTCCAGCAGTCCTCCATCACATGGGATCCCTCTTTCTCATTGTGTCTGCTCCTCTGGTTTCAGCTGGCTGCTGTCTTCTGTTTCCATAACGTACTTTGCTGTTAAAGATTTCAGCCATATTGGATTAAGGCTTGCCCAGTTTGGGTTGCAGTTTGTCAGTTTGACCACACCTTACACAATAAAAATGTCTTTGAAGGTCCTATTTACAAATGAGATCACACTCACAGGACTGGGGTTAGGATTTGAACATGCCTTGTATGAGAGAAGTTATTTAATCCCCTACATACTATTTAATCAATGTGAGTTTTTTTACCTTAATATTTCCATTGTGAATTGTTCTCTATTGATAAAGAATCTCCCCTCCCCCTTAATTTGATGAAAATAGGACAATTTTTTCTCCAATCTCCCATACACTCAGATGTTTCTGAGTTATCAAAACTTTCATTGTTTTGGGTCAGTTTATTGACAAGTAGCCAAAACTTTTTTTTATGTTGTTTTATTTTGAGCCAACTCAAGAGGTTTTTTGATGCTGTTTGCCTGTTTAGCTTATCTCCTTACTCTTTTTTCCCAATCTTTTAACTTTTAACATCTTTTTCTTTGCTTGTATTTTCTATAGTATTTGGAGAAGTATTGTTTTCCAACAAATGAATAATAATCTTTGAGGGACCCAAAATGATTCTCTTATAATACTAACTTAATTATCAAAGTCAAAGCAATGTCTTTAATTAATCTAATTACTATTCTCCCTGTGAGAAAATCAGTTAGAGACTTGGCTACATTCTCCAGGATGATGAGCACTCCTGGGAGAACTTTATGATTAAAAATGAAGCTTTGTGGAAGGAAGGCAAAGCTGGAGCAGAGTAGAGTCAGGGAAGAGGGGGCGGAGGGAGGAAATTGAGAGTACCATTGGATCAGTGACTACATTCTTTGAGTTCAGTGGTGCTCTCTCTCCTCACTACAATTTCACAAAGCCAAAGTAAAACCTCCAGAAGAATCATAGGATGGCTTTGTGCGCCTTGCTTTTTAGCACTCGCTGTGCCCTCCGCCTGCAGATTATTGTCCCTTTCCCTGAGTCTAACTGCTATTCTTCCTTCCACTCTCAGATAAAGCAGCCCCACATCAGGGAAGCTTCAAACACTTCAGTTGTTTATTCTCAGAACAACCTGTACTTCTCCTCTATAGAACTTAAGGGAACTGTAATTAATGTTTGTATAATTATATCTGCTTCTCCCAGGTCTCTATAAACTCCATGAGGACAGAAATGGAAGTAATTTAACCAAATCCAATAGTATGTTTTTTTCTAGAGAATAAGGATGCTACTTTATATGCATGAGAAATGTATGAGGGCAGGGCTTCTGTTTAATTTGTTCACTATTTGCTTACTGGGCCACTGCATAGAGGTCACAGTCATTGAATATCCATTGAATAGATATGCAAATATTAATTCATAATGTAGATCTATATTTATTGACATGCAAAGATGTCCCTGATGTTTAGTTAAGAGTAAAAGGGTTTTATAAAAGAGCATGCATTATGTTTCACGTTGTTTAGAAATAGTTGTATTAAACATAAAATTGTCTTCAGGATGTACAGGCACATATATTTTAGTCTCAAATATGTATTAAGAACTAGAACTCTACATCTAGTGTGATGACATTAGAGGTGGTGTTCACATTCTTTTGGTATTTTTAATCTTCTAAATATTTTGTTGTGAACATGTTTTAGTTTTACAGTTGCAAATCAAAGATCATTTCGGAAAAAAAAAATCCCCATTGGAATATTTGTCTCTAAAGAAAAATAGAATATATCCCTATCTCAACCCCCAAAAAGAAAAAAAAAGTGATTTTTTCTGTCCCTGTGAATTTATGGATTGAAAATGGGATAAATTCATGCCAGAACTATCAAAAAAACAGGGCATTGCCACAGACTGCGATATTGATAGGAGGAGCCTGAAATGGAGACGTAACTATAGAGTTGAGTAATTGGAAAAGGAAGCTAGGTATTGAATAACACATTGAATATGGTTGGATGGTTGGTGTAAATCACTGTCTAGAACAATATACAGTAATGAAAAATATTTAGTACAATCAGATAGAATATGGAATTTCAGGTTTACGGAAATGTGTCAACACTATTTCCTTGGTCTCTTTCATAGCTTAAAAGTTAGAATCATTAAATAAATTTTGAAATAGACACAATACCTGCAGTGGCTTCCCCTTATTCCTAGACAGGGGTTTCCTCAGCTTCCTTACATACCACCCAAAACATAACCAAACACTGTCCAACTAGTGGCACCAAAATTGTCACCCTGGGCATTTTCCACATCACCTCAATAAACTCATCATGCTGAGTGGTCACTCCTCTTAAAACTTCTCTTGTAATGCCTATTAAATATTTTATATTATATTTTGTCATTTCCTCAACTGATGGAAGCAGAATGTCAGTCCACTTGCTTGATCTAAGAGTCAAAATAATAAAGTTAATAACTAATATCCCCCTTCATCTTCCCTTGGGACACTTAGGAACTCTTTCTTCCTATCCCATCCAGTGTTGCTAGTTTCTTCTTTGTTTCTCAAACTGAGTGAGCTATATAAATACTTCGATCACCTATTTTTAACTTCTGTATTTTTAATTATTCTTGTAGATACTGAATTCAATGTTTCTTTATATCTCTTTTTTCAAGTAAAATGGAAATATTGAATTCCCTTTTATATCTACACACCTTCTCATCAGTGTTTTACATCTGTAACAAGAATAATATTTGGAAAAATAATTAAAACAACAAATATGTCTGTGTAATTCTTATGGTACTCCAAACACTATGAAAATTGTATTGACTATTGCCTTGTCATAGATAGTAAAATTGCTCAGATAGAGAATAGGCATTTGATTGCAGGAATATATTCCTGCAATATTGCAGGTGTCTCCATTCATCCTCTCTATTTTCTTTCCTCTGGGTAACCAGTTGTTTCATCCTGTAATTAGGTAGCTCAGGCAATTCAGAACAGTATAGTGGATGGTGTGGGAAACAACGGTGGCAGGGGTATGAGCTAGAATAATTGAGTACTCTGGAAAAACTAGGACGACTTGGAATGCCATTAGTAGTTTAGAATGGATCAGAGATGGTAGTATCTCTTCTTTTTGGATAAAATAAGAATTCCACCATAGAGACCCCAGTGCAAAAAAAAATAGGATTTGGAATCATAGATATGAATAAAATCCAGGTCCACAATTAACCAGCATGTCCACAGTTACCAATGTGTTGGGTAACACATTATGCCATATTGCCCAACATTAGTCTGGCTAGTCTGGCGCATAATAGGTTCTCAAATACTTGTTTAATTTGTTCTTACTGAAATGAGGACTAGTATTCAATTTTCATGAATATAAAGTCCTTGCCTGGCTTCAGCAGTTCAACTTTAGCACCTGTTATCACATACTATGCATATAATTAATATTTACTGAATGAACTGAGTAGAAGAAAATGTTAAATTCCTTAGTCTTCTCTTTGTTTCTACAATGGAAATAAGGTTTCTGATAAATGAGAAGCTTAGTGTATTTCAAGTTCTCACTCTAGTAGCTAGAATATAATAAATGTGGATATCCTGGAAAATGTTAGCTCCTTACTCTGCCCAATACCTCCAATTAATTTATGCATTTGGGAATTCTATTAGTGTTTATTTCTAGACTACTTTAAAGCCTATGAAAAGTGTCTTCTTAAGCTTGCTCTTTTGGACAGGTTTGAGATAAAAGAAACAGCTCCACTAAAAGTGTCTCAATTGCATGGAATGGAACATATGAAAATTCTAATTAGTGAAAGTTATACAGTGGATAACTACTGTGCATTCTAAATTATATTTATCCATTACAACTTTGTCATCAAATATTGGATATGGCCTATAGTTAACGTCACCGTAAATTTGCATTTCAACTGGAGAAAAAGACACCTTCTTTTTGTCTTCACTGATTAACATTTTCAAGCTCTGTAATTTTCTTGCTGCTCACAGAAACAAAGCAAGCCAAGCTCATACTGAAAGCCTATTCTCCAAGATATAAATATTTGCTATTCAGAAAATCTCAATGAGGGTTTAGTTATTTTAAACTAAAGAAAGAAAATTACTAGTAATGATTGGTTTCAGCTAACGAAATGCTTTTATGCAAATATGTGAACCCTAAATATGACCTGGAAACAAAAGACTGCTTAACAGTTATTATTAAGCAATACATTAGTAGATCAATTAAACAGAACTTCTTTCTAATGAGTATGTAGTACAAGGGTTGCCATAGAAACCTGGAAAGGAAAAACCCTTGAATGCTAATTTATCATTATAAGATTGTAAAATACTATAGCTCTATTGGTGGCTGGTAGTAACTGAAGTTGAAATAAGTCACTTATAAGAATCTTCTTGCATTTATGAGGGGGCTTTGCTTAGATAATTTGTTACGATTCTA
>PVIY010018703.1:0-47091 GCA_004026745.1 Myrmecophaga tridactyla | reverse complement strand
CACCCTCCCCTCTTCAGACTCATGCTTTCTCTCCCACCCTTCCAAAGGAGAGAATAGCTGAAGGCAAACGTTGTCCTGCTGCCAATCCAGGTCCTGCTGGATCAGACTAGGGTGAGGGGAGGGGAGGGGCCAGTACCCCCACCGTGCCCCCCCCAAAACACCCGCACACCCCACAGGAGACACTGGGGAGCTGGAGCTGCCCTGAGCCGGCTCTCTGTGATGTGACACTCCCTCGTTCCCTTACCAGCAGCGTGCTGTAGCGACAAATGACCTTGGCAAACAGCCTTATGCATTATCTGCTCTAAAGCAAAGATAGAGTCAAAGAAAACCCACTCCGAAGTCTAGAGAGCTGCTGGGGGTGAGGGGGCCAGGAGAGGAGGGAGGTAGGATGTGTCTCCATGGCGTTAGGCAAGATGGATTATGCACAGGAGAGTAAAATTTGTGCACCTCTATTCTGGAAAAATCATTGCTGCAGGATAGTATGTCCCACGGGTTCACCACAGTGCAGCTTCTTCAGCGGAAATGAGGGGTTCGTTACTGGGTCCCTGAAAACCAGCTCTTCCCCTCATCTCCCTTCTGGCCACCCTTTTAGCATAAGCCACCTCAGTTTGGGTCAGTGTTGCAGAGAGACAGTGGCTCTGACATAGACATCCAATTCCAGAATCTTCTCTGTTCCTGTCAAGGCAGGGTTGTGCTGAGTGAGGAAAGCAGCAGGCTTTGGGGACCCCAGATCTGGTTTCTGCTCCAGATTCTTGTGCTTCCTTGTGTACCCGAGAACGAATCACTTTACCTGTCTGAGCACCTGCTCCTTCAGGTGTAAAATGAGGAAAATAACACCCAATCCTCATGGGTTTGAGGAGAGGAATGGCCTGTGTGGGTCAGGGTTGGGAGCATGGGTTTGGAGTCAGGCAGGACTCTGGACAACTGACGCCACCCCTTGACCCTCAGTTTCTCCATCTGTAACCTGGGTGTGGATAAGTGCCTGCTTTCTCCCTGTTCCTCCTGAGGAGTCGGTTCTCTGGATAGCTTCCATCTGCCCCTCGGGGTCTTCTGTCCACCCTCCTCCACCCAGCGTGTGCCCGGGGGGCCGACATGGAGGACGGTGTCACTGAGCTCCCTGTCTTCTGGCTTCCTTTAGCTGGAGGCCACAGCTGGAGACTAAGGGCGGAAGGGAGTGATGTTGGGGTCCCGCACTGTGGGGCTGCAGCGTAATGGCCACGTCCCCCAAGGGAGGGCCACGATTTCTCCCCACAGCTCTTTCTGTGTCTCGGTGAAGATAGCCCCTCACCCCTTCATGCCCCCAGCCTGCTAGCACAGAATACTGCACAACCCCACAGCCTTCCCCCACACCTTGCCCAGTCCCTCGTGATGCTGCCTTCAAACTACCCATGACGGTACCCTCTGACACACGCCGGGGACCATTTTCCTTCAGGCTGGGAAAGTGGAATATTTAGCACCAGCTGACTTCCGCTCTGGGGCTGGCCCTTTACCTGGGTCAGCTCTCACCTCAGCCTTCCAGTAGCCCTCAAAGGAAGGGAATATGATTGTTCCCATTTTGCAGATGAGGAAAACTGAGACAGGAAGTGTTTTTTATAACCAGGGCAGAGTCAAGAGCCCAAGCCCTTACTGACTCTCCTGCACTCCCTCCCCAACGTGAGTGGAGAACACAAGCTTCTGGGTACAGGGGATTGAACTTCCCAGGCAGAGTCTCCAGTCGGCGTGTCCTCCCTGTAAAGGCATTAAGGCAAATCCCAGTGTGGAACCCAGGCTAATAATTAAACACGGGCTGTTATCAGTCCCACATGGCCTGGCGAAGCAGATGCACAACAGATGGTAAATATTATTGTTGCTTTTATTATTGTTACTATCCTTTTATTGTTACCATGATTCTGTCATTGTTCCCGTTGTTCCCAAACCGTTTTCTCAGAAAGGCAGGGCCTGGGAAGGGACATCTGCCTTCCTCCCAGCCTCCCAGCCCCTCGCCTTCGCAGCGCTCTGCCCTGGCTGCCCTGACGGTGGACTGTGATGGGAAGAGGACCACAGCAGGATCCGTTCACACCTGTACTTGTTCCTCCTCCTTCACCTCCAGGATCCCCTCCCGTCTCCCCAGAAGGCCTCCAAGACCCTCTGTCACCTCCCACCTCTCACCTCCTCTGCACAGAACCTAGGGAAGTGGCTGAAAACACCCTGCCCCTCCAAGGATGTACACTTACATAGAAACAGGTCTTCAGTTCAGAGTGAAAGACGTCAGCCTGGAGTGAGTTGAATGGCGTTGTTTCAGGAATTACAATTGGAATAGGGGGATGGAGGATAGGTGGCCCCCTGGCAGTTCTCCTACCCCGTGGCATGCCCTGCTGTGTCCTCTAGTCCTGACCCCCAATGCCTCCTTTTATCCAACCCTCATGCTTGGCACAGGGACTGCACCTACAGGACCCAGCTCCTACCCTCAAAAGCTCAGAGTCTATAGAGGAGACAGTCTTAAAACAATGACCGCACAGTGTGCTCCAGTGAGGTGTGTCCTTCTTCCTAGGAGCCAAGGGAAAAGAATTGCACTATATGTTCCTCCAAGACAAAGCCTTAGCTGTGTTCCTTCTTACATTCATTCACTTAACCGGCATTATTCTAAGGACCAGTTTCAGGTTCTCCTTCTCAGCATCATTCATCAGACTCTCCTCCACTGGTGCCCACTAAGCCACTCCCAATCCCTGGGCTCCTGGCTGGCTTCCTGACCCTCCCTCTGCGGTTTCATCGATTCTCATCGCCTTAAGTGTCATCCATATACAATTTTTGCAAATCCCATGGGCACAACCTCCAAAATATATCTCCATGCTTCCACTTCTCTCTACTTTTCTTGCTTCCCCCTAGTCCAAGCCAATCCCATCTCAGTCCTCGACTGCCTCAGTAGCTTCCAAATGGATCTTATTGACACCAAATTTGCCTCCGACCAGTCACTATCGATTCATATATCAGATTGTCACTCTCTGGCTTAAAACCTTTCAGTGGTCCCTGAAGTGGCACTTAGAGTAAAATCCATACCCCTGACTGTAGCGGTCAAGCTCACACCTGCTCTGGCCCATGACCAACCTTCCTGAATCCACTGCCTACCCCTCACCACGGCCTCCTTGTGCTTCTGCAGACACCAGGCTCTGCCCTGCCTTTGAGAGGTGCCCAGAGCCCTCAGCCCCCAGACCTCCCTGCAGCCAGCAGCCTTCTTAGCATTTGGGTCTCAGCAAAAATTCTCCCCTTACCTTTCTATCTAAAGCAGCTCCTGCCCTGCTGGGGGTCTCTCATCTCATCACCCAGTTTGTTTCCTCACCAACGCTTATCTCAGCCTTAACCTATCTTGTGAGTTGCTTGTCTGTTGACTGTCTCCTGTACCAGATAGCAAGCCCCTTTCAGGAGAGCAGGGACCTCGTCTACCTTGTTCTCTGCTGTTTCTTGGCAGCTAGAACAAGGCCTGGCACAAAGCAGGTGTTCAGCAAGTCATTTATTAGGGAGTAAATGCAATGCCAAGCATGAATCCAGTATCAGAGGGTTCTTTGGTTAGCAGCCCAATAATTGCTATTAGTCCTTGTGCATATTCAAAACCCAGCTTTCTGTCCCCCCAGGTGAATATCTTGAGCATTACAAACTGAAGGTAAATAAAACGTATCCTCTTCAGGGACTTCATGCCCAAGCTGAAATGAGGGGGAATGTGATTTAAGAAAAATAATAATAGAGGACTGTTCTATCAACCTGGGTCTGGTCTTGGTTGCAGCATTTGCTGGCTCTGTGTGCCTGACCTGATCCCTTTCCCTTCTGGGCCCGAGTTCTTGCTATTGAATGCAAGGTCCCGAAACTTGCTGTTTTCCTTTTGGATCCTTGGGAAGTCTCTGTTCACTAGCCCAACCACAGCAAAATACAAATGTGAGAAAACCAAGATTTCTGAGTGAGGAAATAGGCCCTGGAGATTTCCGGGAGCAGGACTCACAAATCCCCCTGTCCTTCAGAGAGAACCGCCGGGCTTCCTAGATTAAAAGCCTGCCCGCAATGCCATCCTGTGTTCCAGTCTGCAGGTATGCTGAGGTGCAGCAAGGAGACCTCTAGTGCCAGGGCAGAATGACAGTGCTGGTTTCACCAAATGGGAAAGAAATCCCCATTCCTTGCGTGGTGTCCCTATGAAGAGTCATCGCTCCAACCACCTCGCGCAGCATGGCTGCACCGATTGTGGGAACTGGAATTTATCCCCAATTGCACTGACAGGCATGGCGTTTTTCAGATAGCAAAGGAGAATTCACAGAAGCCCACCCCCATGATGAAGGCTTGCCCTCCTTTGAGTGCAACGTAATGAATAAAGTTTGAAAAGATTAAGCGGCCCCCCTCCTCAGTAATATCTTATGGATTATGACCATTCCTGCAAGGTCTTGGGGCATCTGAAAGATCAAATACATTGAAGGGAACTTGTCCCCATTTCTGCCCAGTTGGTTGCATCTCAGTAGCTCTTTCTTCCAAACCACCTCCCTATGTAATATGAAGTTGGTAATCATGGCTGTGTGAGGTTGGGCGAGTCTCTTCCCCTCTCTGCTTTTAGTTTCCCCATCCATGAAATGGGCTGGTGGTGGCAGGCAGGAAAAGGATGCTCTCCAAGGCCTCTTCCTACTGCTACGTGTGATGCTACATTGCGGGTGACTTAAGGTTCCAGGGGCCCCATGATGTCTTTCCATCCTGCGTGGCAGGCCTGAGACATTGTTCTTGGGTGGGTCAGTTCTCACTTCAACACCCTTGAATCTGCTACAGCCATTTCTCAGTCCTTCTTGTGAGGCTTCCATCTGATCTCATAATAAGGCTGTTAGCCAAAACCTGGCCCCAGAATGCTCCCTTCTCCATTAATCCCACTGTTTTGCATAGGCTGGGTATGGGGGAGGGGTGGCAGGGGGATGGGCAGCTTTTCTCACCTGAATGACCAATGCTCCCAGCTTTGCCCCAGAAACCTGGGCCCAGCCATACAAGACTTCTCACCAGCAAATTCTCCCTGCATCCTCACACTCCTGCCAGACAGGTAACCAAGGACTTGATGCTCCTCTCCGCAGACTTCTCAGAGCCGTGGCAGAACTACCAAGCAAAGCAACTCTTCCTTCCCCTCTTTCTGACCCAGTTTGGATGCTGCAAACCATAGTGATACAGTAGTGTTGTAAACAGGGAAAGAGGGCAAGGTTTGCACTCAGTTCGAATCCTGGCTCTGCCACTTGCAAGGTCTGCACATCTCTGAGGTCTGCTTTCCACCTCTGCCCAAATGAAATAACGTAACCTACCTCACAGAGTTCTCAGGAGGCATAGCTAACAAATCTGAAACACCTTAGATAATGCCTGGTACATTGTAAGAGCTCAGGGCCTGCAGGTTCACTTCTTGTTGTCCCATCCCAGCAGTGTCATCTACAAATGAACAGCACATTCTTCACTGCCAGCTCCTATTCTAAAGAGCTCTCTCCATCCACAAATTTGTAGCACCTGGGATCCTGGCCAAGCACCCAAAAATCAAATTTAACAATGGTAATAATAGTTATTCAGCCATTTGACACTGAACTGAGGATCTGAGTTAAGCCACAATTCAGACCTGTCGAAATTACTAAGTATTTACTACGCAGCAAGCCCTGTGATGGTCCCTGGGGATACAAAAGATGGGTAAGAGAGTGTGGCATAGAAATTAAAATCGTGGTTTGGAAGTCAGACAAATCTGGGCTGGAGATCTGGATTTGACCAAATAATCCCTGTGTGGCACCTGGCAGGTTTCATCATTTAAATTTTCTAGACCTCAGCTTCTAAAGTAGATCTGCTGGGAGGATTACATCAGATACATATTTAGCAAAGTTCCTAGCTCATAGCAATTGTCAAAAGCCAGCAAGTGCCAAGACTCAGTCCCTTCATAGAAAAGAAAATGAGACCCACATATTTATATAAATACACAGAAAGATGCTTATCTGCTAAGAGAAAGTTGGCACAGGTGGTCCGCATTTTTCTAGGGCTAATTGGTACCCGGAAAAGACCACTTAAAGAGTAGTTTCTTAAAGCGATGGGAAAATATTCCTTAATGAAGGAAAAAGGTTTGAATGGGACCTTGCCACGGGAAAATGAAAGTGAAAGTATGAAAAACAACTCTTTTTATCATTCTTTTAACAAGATGCAATTGATAATGTCAAATGTGCTGAACTTAGAATAAGAAATTATCAAGTGTTGATTGTTTGGTGGGATATAATTTTTAGGCAAAATCATGCCTTAGCACACCATAATATTCTTCATTTTGAATTTGACTTTCACAGCATGATAACAAGGAAAGTCGTTTTGTGTGAATATTTCAGAGCCTTATCAGGGTTCCCAAGGGTATCTTCTGATCATTTGATGATAAAATTATTTTCTTTTCAAGCATCTGGCAGCTTTGTCAATTTTCTCTTCTTTGGTTGTTAACTGGTTTAACTCTGCCAGTTCCTCATTTGCCTGTCGTTTAAATGTGAGTGGAGCAGTTATCCAACCACATTTTTCTAACTTCATGAAATCTTCATCAATGTCCTTTAAGTTCCTCTTGCATCATCAGCAAAACAAAGAAAACCAATAAATGAAAGGGTAAGGGGAGAAACCAATGTTAACAGGGAAGAATATTTGAGGTGAACTATGCTAAGTGGCCCGCTCGGTAAATATTTTAGTACTACTAAACCTTGTAAACTACTACCAAGTCTTGTAACTGCCGACACTTGAATAACGATACTTAATTGCTAAATTTAGAGTAACTGACAAGAATTTCTAAAGAAGTTTTTATTAGAGACTTTACTAGATTGATTCTTTTCATAGATACCCTATGTATTTTAACATGCACACTTAACAAAATCTAAATCTCGTTGATATCTTTCCCTTTCTCTTGAATAATAAAGGGACTTTACAATGTTCAAACTCTGATTACCTCTTTTCCAACTTATATGCTATTATGCATGATTTTAGTTCTAATTTGTTATTTTTAATCCATTTATAGTTCATATACTTACTGATATAATTGGGTTTAATTCTACAATCTTTTGTTTTCTCTTTGTCCCATCTCGTCTTCCTTCCTTTTTTGCTTCTTTTCTGTATTTTATTGAAATTAAAAAAGTATTTTTATTATTCTATTTCTTTATTTTATTGGCATTTAGTTTTACATCTCTGGATTATTTACCAGTCGTTATCCTATATGTTTCAATACAGATCACTGGCTAAGTCCAGTTTATTTTTAAATTAAGTTTTTTTTATTACTTTCCAAGTATTTTCCATTACCCCCTTCTTGCTTTTTGGATTGTGTTAAATATTTGACTTCTGCAAATGTTATAAATAAAAGACACTGTTAATATTGTTATTTTAAATAGCCGATATCCTTTTATTTTAACCCAAATATTTATCCTTTGTAGTGCTCTTCATTCCTTCTTGCAACTTTGTGTTTATAACTGGAATCATTTTCTTTCAGCCTGAAGAACTTCATTTAGTATTCCTTCTAATGCCAGCTTGTTGGCAGTAGATTTTTTTTGCTTTTAGCTTTCATATATCTGAAAATGTCTTTATTTTGCTTTCATTTTAAAAGGATTCTTTTGCTATATATAGAACACTAGAGTGGCAGTGTTGTGGGTTTTTGGGGGGTTTTTTCCTGCATTTTTAAGTTGTCATTTTAAAGATGCTTTCTGGAGTCCATAATTTTTGCTGACAGGCTTGCCAACATTTTTATTGGTGCTTCTTTGATTTTGATTGATGTTTTTTTTTCCTGTGACTGCTTTTGAAATTCTCTCTTCATCTTTGGTTTTCAACAGTTTGATTGTGATGCATGTAAGTATGATTTTCTTTGTGTTTACCCTTTTTGAGTGGATTCACTTAGCTTCTTGAATTGGTGGGTTGACGTCTTTTGTTAGTTTGGGAAATTCTTGTCCATTATCTTTCCAAATATTCCTTCCATCAATTTCTCACCTCGCCTTCTGAATCTCCAATTATGTGTATGTTAGACCTTTTAGCAATGTCCCACAGGATGCTTATCCTCTTTTTTTATGTTCCTTTTCTCTCTCTCTCTCTCTCTCTCTCTCTCTCTCTCTGGCTTTGGCTTAACTATTACCTATTGTTCTGTTTTTAAACCCACTTAACTTACATTCTGCTGTGTTTTCAGTCTACTGTTCAACTCATCCAGTAGGTTCTTACTTTTTCATAGATTCCAAGTAAGTGTTGAAAAATAATAGACTTCAGAAGGCTACATATTATCATCTATTTTGTCGATCTTTTCCTCTTTTCTCTTTAACAGTATTCATAGTGAAAGTCTTTGTCTGATGGCCACACCATCTGGACCACCTGTGCATTTGCTTCTGTTGCTCACTTGCTTTTCTCTTCCTCTTCCTGCCTCTTCATTCATCTCATAATTTTGGTTGTATGCCGAACATTATGTATAAAAGAACTATGGAGGCTCTAGCTGCTATGTCCCACCAGCGACCCTTCTCTCCTTCTTCTGTTAAGGAGACAGGGTAAAATGCTAATTACATCAATCTAATTAGTAATTCAGCTGAGCCCTCCATGGGTTGCAGTTTTAGAAAGACTTAAGTCCATTACCTGAGGCTTGTCTCTGTTGCTTGAGTGTGGCCTTCCAAGGTTTTTGATTGAGAGTCTGGTTGGTCTCTGATTTCTTAACCCTAAAAGACTACAGGAGATTTAGTCTACCCTTTGGACATTTTGAGCGTGGCTCTCTAACTTTAAAATCTGGCAAATGTCTTGAGAGGGAAAACAGCCAAGCACTTCTGTCCGGTCCACTCCCTGTAGTGAAATGAAATTATGAGAGATTTCCAGCCCAACTTCCCAGCCACCAGTGCTGCCTCAACACTCAGCAAAGTCCTGTGGGGAAAATTGATCTTATATTTCAGGCTCTTCTAGTTTCCAGTTCATCATGCCAGCCCTGCACAACTGTCAAAGCTCTGCTGGTTTCTGCTTTCCACAGTAGAGGACCTCTTTTTGGGCCAAGGCCAATCTTCCAACCATGTCAATAATCAACAAATGGCCACAGAGAAGAAAACCATCAGCAAGTAGCATATTACCTAGGAAAGGTTCTTCCCCTCTTTCACTTTCAGTCCATTTAGTCCTTATTTCCACAGCTTTTTGATATCTTCTAACTTTCTGTTTTTGGAACTTTTTTTTAAGAGTTGTTGCAATGGGGAAGCGGGTCTGTCATGATCAACCATACCTTACCCGGAAGCAGTAGCTTTTCTTTTTATACTTAGATGAAAAATTTGTTATTATTATCTTATACAGTAATATTACTTAGATTTACCCTCATATTAATCATATATTTGCTTAACATTTCTTGTTGTATTTCAGACCTCCTATCTGGGTTATTTTTCCTTCTGACTATGCTACACTTCATCTTTTAGAATTTCCTTTGGGGAAGATCTGTTGGTTCTAAACTCTCAGTTTTTGTTTGTCCAAAACTGACCTTATTTTTCTTGAAATATAATTTCACTGGATATACCTTTGCAGGTGTTCAATTATGTTCTCTCAACATACTGAAAATATCATTCCACCACCTTCTGGCTTCCATTGCTAGTCTTGAGAAGACAGCTGTCAACCTAACTGCTGTTTTTTGTTTTTTGTATGTTTTTTTTTTTTGTAGGTAGTCTAACTTTTATCTCTGAATGCTTTTAAGATTTTGCTGCCATAGACTGTGATGTCAACTACATCTTTTGGAATTGTGCTGTTGACTATGCAAACAGCCATAAGCAGAAGCCCTGTGTTAGAGCTGACTCTATATTCTCCACACCTTTTCATTTCTCATTTGTATTTTCCATCTTTGTCTTTATAAGCTCATTCTGGATTTCTTTCTATCTATCAAATAGTCTTCTTTTTAGTTGTGTCTAATTTCCTCTTTAATCTGTCTTATCATCTGTTGGGCTTCTAAAAATTTTAAATATTTTTCATTTTATGATGTTCTATATAAGTCTTTTTCAAATCTGGTAAGACATTTTCATAGCATTTTATTGCTTGCTCATATTTTCAAGCCTTTCATTTATTTCTTTAAATACATAAACAACTATTATATACTATGTGTCTAATAAAATTTTCTGTTGATCTGATTCTGCTTTTGTTCCTGCTGTTTCTCTCCCATAGTGTCCTGTTTCCTTGTTTTATATGCTTTGACAGTGAATGTTCCTTGGAGCTTTATTTCTGAGAATTATTTAATGGCTGAGTTAAGGTTTCATTTCTCCACAAAGAACTGTTTTATTTGTTTTTCCCAATTACCTGGGGGAGCTACAACCCAGGACCATTCTAAATTAAATTTTCTACTTAAGGTTTTTCAGAACTATAAAGATTAGCATATGACTAAAAATTCTCAGGGGAAATGAGTCCTCCCTCTCCCCCCAGCATCAAAGTCATGACACAGAGCCTCTCTTTGTTACTTTATTTCTCACTCACCTTTATACTAAAAATCTAATTATTTGAGGTCCAAGTTTTATGTGGGAACTTCTACCTACTGGGTAGGGCCTACATTTTACATTCTGGGTTTCAAGAAACATTTTCAGATTACCTCAGTGTCTAGAAGTGGCCCATGAGTGCATAACTAATTATTTTACAACTGGTTTTTTAAAGGTAATGGACCTCTGCCCCAGTCGCTGCTTTCAGGGTCACTGATTTCTTGTCTGGCCCAGTCTAAAGCCATTCTGCAGCTCTTTATTTTTTTTATTAATTTTTTAATTTTTTTTAAAAAATATAACAACAAACAAACGCAAACATTCTTAACTTATGATAATTCCGTTCTACCTATATAATCAGTAATTCACAATATCATCACATAGATGCATATTCATCATCATGATCATTTCTTAGAACATTCGCATCAATTCAGAAAAAGAAATTAAAAAACAACAGAAAAAAATTCATATATACCATACCCCTTACCCCTCCCCTTCATTGATCACTAGCATTTCAATCAAATTTTATTTTAACATTTGTTCCCCCTATTATTTATATTTATTCCATGTTTTACTCATCTGTTGATAAGGTAGATAAAAGGAGCATCAGACACAAGGTTTTCACAATCACACAGTTACACTGGGAAAGCTATATTATTATCCAATCATCTTCAAGAAACATGGCTACTGGAACACAGCTCCACATTTTCAGGCTGTTCCCTCCAGCCTCTCCATTACATCTTGACTAACAAGGTGATAGCTATTTAATGCGTAAGAATAACCTCCAGGATAACCTCTCAACTCTGTTTGTAATCTCTCAGCCATTGACGCTTTATTTTGTCACATTTCGATCTTCCCCCTTTTGGTCAAGGTTTTCTCAATCTCTTGATGCTAAGTCTCAGCTCATTCTAGGGGTTTTCTCAATTCCTTGATGCTGAGTCTCAGCTCATTCTAGGATTCCTGTCCCACGTTGCCAGGAAGGTCCACACACCTGGGAGTCATGTCCCACGTAGACAGGGGGAGGGCGGTGAGTTTGCTTATTGTGTTGGCTGGAGAGAGAGGCCACATCTGAGCAACAGAAGAGGTTCTCTTGGGGGTGACACTTAGGCCTAATTTTAAGTAGGCTTGACCTATCCTTTGTGGGGTTAAATTTCAAAGAACAAACCCCAAGATTGGGGGCTCAGCCTATTGCTTTGGTTGTCTGCACTGCTTGTGAGAATATCAAGAATTCAACTTGGGGAGGTTGAATTTTCCCCCTCTCTCACCGTTCTCTGAAGGGGACTTTGCAAATACTTTTTTATTCACTGTTCAAATCACTCTGGGATTTATCCAGGCATTACTCTGGACAAATCAACAAAATCTCATGCCCTAGTCAAGGTTCCATGTACTTATGGTGTTCAATTAAGCTGTCCACATAAGTTATATTAGGAAATGTACTAGTCAAAATACAAATTTTGTACCAAATAAACATTTTTGGCTTTAGTCTCACACATAAGTTAAAATTTTAAAATATTAATTACTATCAATTTTCAGCACCCTGCAGTAATGACATTCCTATGTTCTTCCTCATTCTGCAGCTCTTTAGATGGGAGAATTGTGCTGCTGCCTACCCTCAGCATGGGTGCTGGGGCTGGAGAAGCAGGGCAGTGCCCCTGGGGACGTCTGGTCTCCATGAAGGGCAGAGCCCCTGCTTGGCTCCTGCATATGCAAAGGTGTGCCCTTCCACCAGCACTGTAAGACGACCAGAGCCAGGGAACATGTCATCAGATGCTAGAGTAAGGAAATGCTAAAAGACAAGGAGTCTCACCTGGGATGAGAATGTATATTCCATCTTTCATCTTGTTTAATCTAAACTGTCATCCACAGATTCTTTTTAAAATACGGAAATCTTAGTCCCAACCCTATGCCATGATGCTGTCCTTGGTTAAGAAAATCTAGTCTGCTTTAAGGAACTGACGTTAGTGCAGCCAGTTAATAAAATCAGTGATCTGTCTCTTAACCATGTTAAGAACATAATTTTTAAAATCCGGGGTGATGGTAGATGGTTTACTGGTGATGCAGCCGCTAAATGCTTGACTTAAAACGCGAGCCCTGCTGATGTGTTTCTTGAAACACTAGGGCAGTGAGAGCTCCATGAAAAAAAGTTCTTTTCTTTAAATAAGCTTAAGAAATGTTACATGCTTGAACTTTCTTAGGGGTTCATAATAAATATTAGAACATTAATGGCTCTGAGAAGTTCTACAATAAGGAATTCTACTTAATTTTTTTTTGATTCAGTATTTCTCAGTCATATTTCATCATAGAAATGTAAGGGACCTGGAATAGAGGTAATTCATCTTTTGGATATAGTTCTATGTGGTCACAGAATTTTTTTGACATCGATGAACTTGGAAAAGTAGGCTATAGAGATAGTAACATTTATTCAGCAAATATTTGTTGAATGTCCCTATGTGCCTGCCACTGTAGGTAGACATTGGTGAATGAAACAGACATGTTTCTGTCTGGTAGAGATTAGATGAGTTTGGGTCTGTCAAACAGGGCCTTAAAGAGGAAATGTAAAATGTTTAGAGCCCACCTGCTTCTCCAGTTATTGTACCATAGCCACGAAACAGGTCCAGTGAACTTAGCACTTGGCTGGGTATTGGCTATTGCATCTAGCCTAAGAGCTGAAAAACTTACTAACATAATTGGACCACTCAAAAGAACAATAAAGAAGACTGACTTGAAACCCACATTTCTGAAATAGGAGAAAAAGTTGACCTAAAAGGCAAGTTCAGGAAGGACAGGTAAGCACCTATATGGTTTTTAAGATTTATAGGATCTCTGATGCATCTAAGGATTCTTCCCCAAATAATAAGCATGGAGAAGCTATGCAATGTGTAACAGTGCCTGGTTCACTGTCCCAGTCCAAGAAACGTCAGCTGGGATGATGATGACGATGATGGTGATGATGATGGTGGTATAGTGGTGATGGCAGCAGTTCTACTCTCCACCTCCTCCCTTTAACTCAATACTACATCCAATCAGTCACTAAGCTCTGTTGAGCAGGCCTTTATCTTGTCTCAGCAGTCTCGTTATCTCATTTTCCTGCTGCCACCCTCTATCTTCTCACTCAACGCCACACCGTACCCGTGTAATTTTCCTGGAGCTTAAATCTGCCCAGAGCTCTCTCTTGCCAAGCAACCTCTGAAATTTCCCCTTGGCCTACACTGAAGGTGGCTGGACGACTTAGCAGAAATTGTAGGCTGTGCCCACTTTCCCCAGTCCCAGCTCTGCCTCTTTCACACTCTGCTTAGCTGCACTCAATCTACAACATTCCGGTCCCACCTTGACCTTTTTCATGCTTCTTCCCCTGCTAGTCCCCTGCTTGTCTTTTAGCAAAGCATGTACTCATCCATCAGGGTCCAGCTCAACAGACAGAGCCTCCCAGTGGCTCTGGCCGATTGCAGCCCGGAAAGGGACTGCAGCGCTCCTCTGCCTGGGTCCTGCAGTCCTTTCCGCATTTATCTGTATGACGTTCACCACACCCAGAGTCATGCCTTCTACCTGCCTCTACACCAAAAGTGCCTCTCGAGGACACATACTACACCTGGCTCACAGCCCTCCCCAGCCGCTCACACCATACAGCACCTGGGGACCCCTGGGTGGCCTTCACACAGGTGCTGTTTAACTGCCTTCTCAGTCTCTTTGGCTCCCAGCACACCCCTGGAGGAACAACTGTGCAGAACCAGACGCCTTCTCACAAGTTCTGTATTTCCCACACTTACTCTCCTGACAATCCTGAGCCAAGGCTTTCCCAGGTGTATTAGTTAGGGTTCTCTAGAGAAACAGAATCAACAGGGACACTCACAAATATAAAATCTATAAAAGTGTCTCACGTCACTGCAGGAATGCAGAGTCCAAAATCCGCAGGGCAAG
Organism: Myrmecophaga tridactyla; assembly: GCA_004026745.1. Classification (NCBI taxonomy): domain Eukaryota; kingdom Metazoa; phylum Chordata; class Mammalia; order Pilosa; family Myrmecophagidae; genus Myrmecophaga; species Myrmecophaga tridactyla. Next base: position 32,743 of record PVIY010018703.1, on the reverse strand, counting down.
CTGTGAAGCCAATGATTCCGATGGCGGGTCTGGACGAACTCCACAGGAGAGGCTCGCCGGCCAAAGCAGGAAGAGAGCCTATCTCTTCTGAATCCTTCTTAAAAATGCTTCCAATGATTAGATTAAACATCACTCATTGCAGAAGACACTCCCCTTGGCTGATTACAAATGGATTCAGCTGTGGATGCAGCCGACGTGATCATGATTTAATTCTATGAAGCATCCTCATCGCAACAGACAGGCCAGCACTTGCCCAACCAGACAAACAGGTGCCACCACTTGGCCAACTTGACACATGAACCTGACCATGACACCAGGTTTGGAAACCAGTTGAGTCTGAAGCCAAACTCTACTTTCTTTCCCCTCATCAACACACTATCACATGTTCTTGTAAAGGTGTGTGTGTGCCTGTGTGTGTCTGTGTCAGTGTGTGTATTTGTGTGTGATGAAACTGCTAAACACTTGATTTAACTCCAGCCTTTCTGAAGTGTATTCCTTGAAATAAACACACAAGTGAGAGTGTGTATGTGTGTATGTGTGTGTGTGTGTGTGTGTGTGTGTGTGTGGTGTGAAGTCAGAGTGGGCTTCAGGGACACCCAATCTTCTGCTCTGCAGATGAAGAATGATGCATTTTCCCAGCTTTCAGGAAGTTATTGAAATTAAAACCATTTGTCACAGGTGGTTTCTTGAAAGAGACCAGGAGCCCTCTCGTAGTTCCTGGTCAGGGGAGTGAATGCTTTCATTCACACATCGTGTCCACCAATGTGCATTGAGAGTCTGCTATGTGCCAGGCACTGCCCTGGGGGCTGGGGACACAGAGCTGAACAAAACAGAGCAGAATCTAGTCCTTGTTTTTGTGGAATTTAAAATCTATTGTTCTATCATTGAGGTGAGTGCAGACAACAAACAAGTAAACAAATCAATAAGAAAAATTTGGACAATGATAATGGCTATGAAGGGAATACAACAGTAGGCATTTGGGAGTGATTCAGGTAGGAGTGAAGAGGCTGCTTTAAAAGTGGAAATCCTGGGCAGGCCACAGTGACTCAGCAGGCAGGGTTCTTGCTGGTCGTGCTGGAGACCTGGGTTCGATTTCCGGTGTCTGCCCATGCAAAGAAAAAAAAAGTGGGAATCCTGGAGGCCTTTCAGAGGAGGAAGCATTTGTACTGAGATTTGACTATTAGGAAGGGGCCAAATATATCAAAATCTGGGAGAAGACCACTCCAGACCAAGGTATAGAGAAGAGCAAGAGTGAGACCGCCAGAGTGCATTTTGATGTTATTTTGGTTGTTATTGGACCTCAGTAAATGAGGGTGAATGTGGCAGTAGGAGCAGGGGAAGAGGTGAGTAAGGATCATGTAGGGCATTGGAAGCCACATTAAGAAGTTGGGATTTATTCTAAGTGCAACAGGAGCAGGTTTCAAGCAGAAATGACGTGCTCCAAGTTATGCCTTTCCAAGCTCACATGTGTGGGGAAAGAAATGTCGGAAGGTCAAAGTGGACCCCCTGGGAGCTGTAAAGAGTTATCCAGGCCAGGGCTGATGCAGGAATGGACCAGGCCCAGCAGTCAACTGGGGTGAGGTCCAACTCCCCCTCCCTCAGGAAACTCAGGCGGTCTTGGAGGGCTCCCAGGGAATGACATCATCCTCAGCTCTGGACTGCTGGATGCACAGGGAACTCCTCCCAGGGGTATGCTAAGCTTTCCTCACCAGCCAGCCTCAAGCTGCCCACCCAGTGCTGAGGGAGGGATGGAGTGAGGGAGGAAGAAATCTTTGCCCCCATAAGCCTCTGCTGTGGCCCAGACATTAGGCTGAACATGATGGAACTTTCTGGGTCATCTTCACAACAGTTTCATAAAACAGCTTCATAAAATCCTGACAGGGAAAGATGGAAATCATGTAACCTTTACCCCATCTCTGAACTTGAATATCCCTGGGTCTTGCTTATTTATTCATCATTTCCTTAAATAGTACTTCCTATCACTTTACAAAAATTTATTCTCTTGACTACTTCATGAGGCAGGAGCTATTATTATCCCCATTTACAGGTGAAGAAAATTGAAGCATGGAGAGGCTAAAGAATGTGTCCTAGGTAGCCCGAGTCAGGCAGTGACGGAGCCAGGATTGCAACCAGGCAGCCTGGCTGTGGTAGTTAGATTCAGTTGTCAACTTGGCCAGGTGAAGGCACCTAGTTCTGTTGCTGCGGACATGAGCCAATGGTACGTGAACCTCATCTGCTGCTCATTACATCTGCAGTCAGCTAGGAGGCGTGCCTGCTGCAATGAATGATGTTTGATTAATTGGCTGGTGCTTAAATGAGACAGCTCAACGTAGCACAGCCCAAGCAGCTCAGCATACCTCATCTCAGCACTCGCAGCTCAGCCCAGGCCTTTGGAGATGCAGAAAGGAATCACCCCGGGGGAAAGTTGTTGGAACCCAGAGGCCTGGAGAGAAGGCCAGCAGAGATCACCCTGAGCCTTCCCATGTAAGAAAGAACTTCAGATGAAAGTTAGCTGCCTTTCCTCTGAAGAACTAATGAAATAAATTCCCCTTTATTAAAAGCCAATCCATCTGTGGTGTGTTGCATTCCGGCAGCTAGCAAAGTGGAACACTGGCCCAGAACCTGCACTCCATAGAGTGTCATGCTGCATCCCCTTCCCTGTCACTCTAGTGGGCTAAGGCATCTTTCATATGGTTGTTGGTGTCACTGAGCTGTTCTGCAGGAGCTGTGGGGTAAGCACACACCTCGTAGGAAGGGCTGGCCTGGTTGAAGGGGAGGCCATGCCCAGTTAAAACCTTTAAGTGTGGTCAATTGAATTAAGTGCCCCGATTTAGACCCATTGCTAATCTTAATCCACATTCTGGTAGGTACAAACCCATTGTAAACAACACCTCTTGAAGATGCTATTTTAGTTCAGGTGTAGCCCAGCTGAATGAGGGTGATCTGAATCCAGATAACTGGAGTCCTTTACAAGCAGAAGAAACTCAGATATAGAGAGCCCCAGGGAGGAGCTGGAAGTACACAGAACCCAGAAGAGAAAGGAGAAGACACTGCCATGCAATAGGAAAGCCAAAGAACCCAAGGATCACCGGTCAGGCAAAATGCTACTTCCCTTGGGAGGAAATAAGCCTTCCAGCCTCTAAATGATGGACCAGTAAATTCCTATAGTTTACGCCAACCCGTTGTGTGGTATTTGTCATAGGAGCCAGGAAACAAGGACAGCAAGTGATTTGGAGAGGGTCTCAGACAGGAGAGCTGGCTGAGAAGGTGGATCCAATACATCTGTCTTATTTAACCCTGTGCTCACAAGCCTGGTGCAGCACCTGGAATAGAGGAAGTTCCCGGTGATGCTTGTAGAGTGGACAGACAGACAGATGAATGGGTGAGCATGAGGCTTCTCTTCCCAGTGAGAAAGTCAGTGACTGGCTCATGACCTAGTGTCACATGGGCAGGAATGGTGATGCTGTGACTTGTGTCCTCCCTGTCCAGGGTCCAGACCAGTGTGACAACGTGAACTGCTTGCAGGGACATGTCCTGTCTAAAGGGAGGAGCTACTCCACAGCTTCAACAGATCATGCCTGGGGTTGGGAAGCAGTGTGGGCAAGGATTCTAATTTTTCATGAGAACCTGGATATATTGATGTCACATGTTATTTGACTTTTAAAAGACTGTGTGGCCCACAGAAAATATACCTAAGGGCTGGATCAAGCCCCCAGGCCACCAGTTTGAGATTGTTCCCAGTCTAGAATAGGGTGGGGGGGGGGCAGAATGGGCTCTGAGTTGGTGAATTCTGCAAAGGGTCAGAAAGTCCTGGGAGCTGCCAAGAGAAAAGTTGCATTTATGTGTGCAGGCTTTCCAGATGTGCAGCATGCTGGATGTTTATTTTCTAATTGTCCCAGAATTTTAGTTACAACCTATCTGACATTACAGCCAAACTCAGTCCTTCTAAAGGAGTATTAAGGGAAAGGTCTGAAGCACAAAACTGGGCCATGGTGGTAAAGAGAGGGTAGCACTCTTGAGGCCAGAAGAGTTGAAAGAAATGGTTTTAGAAGAGAATCTCCAGAAGATTAGAATCAGGGCTGCACAGTCCAGCTGTGCTTCCACCAATGGAGACTCACCTCCCATTGCAAACTCAAGGATGTGAGCTTTATTTTCTTAATCAAGACAGAAAATTTCTTTGCAGTCATGCTTTCCAATTGGGAAGATCTTTTTTAATGTCCCATTTAATCCCTTCTGCTGCAGCCAGAGCCTCCTTTGATTTTCTGTGTTTATTTCCCGTGTTTGTCGCCCCTCCTTAGCTCTCTCCTCTTCTCTCTTTCTTGTCACTGTACCCCCCTTCTCCCTGCACCACCAAGAGCCTGTAGGGAGGGGAGGGAGAATGCACTCACCCTGGCTCTGTTTGGGGTGGACACTTAATCCAGGCGTGTTGCTAACACCCAGCGCTGAGCATTTACACCAGGTATTTAATTAAGCCAGAGCTTCCCAGGGGATTTGAGAAGCCGGCTGGCAGCGAATGGGCTCTATCTGCACATCTTATTTTGACATACTCTCTAATTATCCCGCGTCATCATCATCGTTGCTGGCAGGCAGAGGCAGAGCTGCTTTCCTTCCCAGCCCTATCTTAGAGCGTGAGCACTCAGGCTGGCCATGCTCCACCCGTAAGCCACCTTGGTGGCGAAGTTCACCAGTCAGGTCAAGCAGATCCCAGCTGCTGCTCAGGTTGACGTGGACGTGCCTCCCAGCCAGATGAACAACCACCGTCTGCAGTCTGGTGGTTTCAGGGCACCTGCTCCTTGCACGAGGGAAACAGCTTCCAAGGTAGATCTTTGGGGACCAAAGGAATGAGGTAGGAATCATCCCAGCCCCCACCCCCACCCCTGAAAAGGATGAGGGCTACTTCTCTGGGAGCCAACATGTTTGGAGCATCTAGACACCCAGTTGGTATTAGTTTAGCCTCTCAACCACCTGGCCAGGTAGGCATTCACATTCCCTGTTACAGGTGAGGAAACTGAGGCTCAGAGAGGTGAAGTCACACAGTCAGTTGTGGCTTCCTCTCTAGACAAGGGCTGTGTCTTAGTGTGCCAGAGTGGCTATCACAAATACCACAAAGTGGTTTGGACTTAATGCAACAGGAATTTATTGGCTCACGATTTTGAGGTTAAAAGAAGTCCAAAATCAAGGTATCAGCAAAACTTGCTTTCTCCCAGAGTCTGTAGGTTCTGGTTCTGGCTGCTGGCAGTCCTTGGGGTTCCTTGGCTTGTATCTCTGCCTTCCTTCCATGGTGCTGTCCTCTGCTTTCTCTCTTCTATGACTTCTGGGTCTTCTTTATAAGGCCTACAGTAATCCGCCCTCATTTAGTTGGTCACTCCTTAAACAAAAAACGAAAGACACAAGAAGCCCTGTTTACAATCGACCCAGGAATAAGGATTAAGACGAAGAATATTGTGCTGGTTTGAAAGGATGTACATCCCCTAGAAAAGCCATGTGTTAATCAAAATCCCATTTCATAAAGGTGGAATAATCCCTATTCAATACTGTATGTTTGAAACTGTCATCAGATCATCTCCCTAGAGGTGTGATTTAATCAAGAGTGGTTGTTAAGCTGGATTAGGTGGCGACATGTCTCCCCCCATTTGGGTGGGTCTTGATAAGTTTCTGGAGTCCTATAAAAGATGAAACATTTTGGAGAATGAAGGAGATTCTGAATAATGCAGCCACAAGAAGCAGAGATCACTAGCCAGCAACCTTTGGAGATGAAGAAGGAAAACGCCTCCCAGGGAGCTTCATGAAACAGGAAGCTAGGAGAGGAAGCTAGCAGATGATGCCATGTTCACCATGTGCCCTTCCAGATGAAAGAGGAACCCTGACCGTGTTCACCATGTGCCTTCTCACTTGAGAAAGAAACCCTGAACTTTATCAGCCTTCTTGAATCAAGGCATCTTTCCTTGGATGGTTGTGATTGGACAGTTCTATAGACTTGTTTTAATTGGGACATTTTCTCGGCCTTAGAACTGTACACTAGCAACTTATTAAATTCCCCTTTTTAAAAGCCATTCATTTTTGGTATATTGCATTCTGGCAGCTAGCAAACTAGAACAAACATGTTTTGTTTTGTTTTGTTTGGTGGAGGGGGTAGATGCTCAATTTCCCATAAGCTGACAGGCCATACAACTTCTGCTCTTTCTACTCTATGGCCTCATGTCCCAGAGATGCCACATCCCTTAGGGTCTGTCCCAGACAATTCTTAAGCATGTGCTGGAAAGATCTAGCCATGTCAGGAGCAACTGCTTCCTCCTTTAGCAATGCTGCCCACTGATTCTATAGTGAAATTCTCCTTCTCTGTAGAGCAGAGACATCTGTGCCTGCCTCCCAGAGCCTTCACTGGATGGACACAGATGGCATTTTTGAAAGTCTTGGGTAAACCGAGAAGGTCTTTGAATTGTGAATCATTGCTGCTGAGGCTGTCCTATAGCTTGAGGAAAACCCAGGGTGCAAGGCAGGGGAAGGCTAAAGGGATGGAAGCACTACACATCGCAGCCCAGCTCCCTAGTGTCCTCTGACCCATGCCATCTCTGCCTGCGGTAGAACCTCAGGACCCCTAACACAGTGACAGCAGCAGCATCCTGCTGTTCACTGAGCCCAAAGTATATACCAGCCGCTGTTTATGCACAAGAAACACTTGAACACGTTTTATTCTCAGGCCCCCATAAAGTTTGCTCATGGACAAGCAAAGTGAGGTTCACCAAGCTACTTTCCCCAGATCAAAGAGCAAAAGAGGGGTGATGCTTGGGTAGGCTGACAGTTCGTGTAAACCATTGTATCTGAACCTCCCTCCAATCTGGTTGTGCTCCCAAAGTTCTTGAGTTGCTGCAAGAAATGGTTAGGAGACAAGGACAGGGCAGGAGGACTCTGAGATGCCAACCTCGGAAGACGTTTGGTGTTTGCTGGCCCTGCCGTCTCAAGCGCTTTCAGGCCCTGTCTGTACTCCCATTCCTCCTACCAGACACCTGCTCCTTGTGAATGGCATCTTCTCCCCCAGCAAGAGCAGAGGCAGAGGGGAGGGCCTGATGTCATCAGGGAAGGGATCTGGGGGACAGCCACAGGGAACGGAGGTGCAGGATGCACAGAAGATGGGCCCGGAAGCCGGATGGAGCCAGCTGCCCAGCTCTGACAATCTGAGGCTTCTCTTCCTTTTGTCTCCATCTAGCCCCCTCTGCCAGTGGCTCACTTTGTGAATGAGGCAGTGAGTGTTTGTTCCAGAGCCTGCACTGCAATTGGGTAAAGGCAGGAATGCTTGGACAGGCCCACTCCTCAATCCGGCTGGGAAATTTCTAGGTCCTCATTTTGCAGTCAGTTCCAGCTGCCACATCAGGGAATTCTTGCTCTTGTAGCCTGGATTCCCACAGCTGATGGTGCCACCTGTTAAAAATTTCCTGGGCAGAAAAGAAAGGCCCCTTGACATCCTGAGTCTCAGGGAGTGGTCACTAATTCCCCTTGAGAGATGGTGGAATTTAGAGGGTAAGTGCAGTCTGTAAGCTGCAGCTCTGATCCCAGCTCTGCCACCTGCTAGCTGTGTGAACTTGGCTGAATAACTCCACAGCTCCTTGCCTCTTTCCTCATTTGTAAAACAGGGACAATGCAGATATCCACCTTGCAAGATTGGCGAAAGGATGAAACAAAACCGTGCTGCATTCGTCAGTGTTCTCTAGAGAAATAGAATCAACAGAAGAGATCTGTAAATATAAGATTTTTAAAAGTATATTGTATTGGTGGAATTCCACAGGAGAAGCTGGCTGGCCGAAGAAGCTGTTGAAAATCTTCTCTTCTCCCTTAAAAGTCCAATTGGCTCGAATCCAGCTGATTGGATTATCTCATTTGCAGGAGGTGTGCCCTTAGTTGATCATAGATGTAATCAGCCACAGATGCAATCAACTGAGTGATGATTTAATCAACCAGCCATGAAATATCTTTGCAGTAATGATTAGGGCAGTGCTTGCCTGACCAGACAATGAGGCACCATCCCCTGGCAAAGTTGACACCAAAACCCAACCATTACACAGTCCTTGGAGGGACTTGGCACCTAGTAGTACTTGAGTGTGTAAGCCTCTATTAGGAGACAGTGAATATTTTCTGGAACCAATATGCATCAACTTCAGCCAACACTTTTCTCTCCTGAAGATATGCCCATTGTGAAGCCATTTCACTGAGGGGTGGCCCGGGGTTGGTGACAACAGAGTGTCTCTTCCCCTTACCTCCTGTCTCCCCGTCGTGGCATTCTTCACACAGCTTGTGCTTTGTGTTTACTGAGTCTGTTGCATGCCAGCCTTTCTCTTGGGTCAGGCACCCTGTCCTCTTAGAGGTAAGCCAGATGAAGGAAAGCACAGGGCCCCAGGGGAACCGCGGAAGGCACTGTCTGGAGAAGGGGAGGCTCCCTTAGGCATTCCATGAGTTCAGCGAACCTGCCCTATATGCTCTCATCTCTGTTCTAGGCGCTGGGGCTTTAGTGGCAAAACAGATGAAATTCTTCCTCCTGTGAGCCTACATTCCTACATTCTAGGGAATAAGATAGACAAAAAATCAAACTGCAGATAATAATATAGCCTCAGAGGATGATAAAAGCTTTGAAATTAAAAAATAAAGCAAAGTAAGGGGAGAGTTAGAGAACAAGGAAGGCCTCTTTGAGGACATAGTATTTGAACCATATCAGAGGAAAGAACATTCCAGGCAGCGGGAGCTGGATGTGCAAAGGCCCTGAGGTAGGAGCATGTTTGAGGAGCAGGAAGGAGGTCAGAGTGGCTGGAGTGGAGGGAGAAAGAGATGATGGGAAGGAATGAGGTTGGAAAAGTAGCTAGGGGTCAAATCATAGGGGGCCTTATAACCACAGTGGGCAATTTGGGCTTAACCTGTTCCCTAGCATAAGGCAGTTATGAGGATTAAATGAGAGAAGACAGGTAAGTCCTTGGAATACCCTCTAGCATACTGGCAGGCCTTAAATAAATGTTAACTTTTTTTATGACTACCACTTCTCTTCCCACACTCAGTCCTGAAGCTGCCTATTGGCTACCAGCCAATTACAGCCATTCTGGTTTAGGAAAGAGCCCTGGATTGTAAGTTGCACACATATGAGTAGTAAGTCTCCATTCTCCTCCTCCCTGGCTGTGTGACTTGGCCAGTCTCCTTCCTTTAAGGACTTTCTGTAAAATGACTGCGTCTTCGTGCCCTGCCCCAGGTTGCTGTGATGATGAACTTGAAAATAAAATGCCGTGACCAAGGACTCATACTGCTTTTGTCCTCTAAAGTCAGAAGGTTCAAGCCGGTTGGAACCTCAGAAAAACAACTCTTCCAGCTGTCTCGTTGCACAGGTAGGACACGAAGCTCACGTGTAGAGGAAGATTGGAGTGGGGGTGGAGTGGACAGACTGACTTCATCTAAGGTCGTGGGAGAGCCTTGGAGTGACCAGAAGTGGGCAGTGGGGGAAGCTGCCACCCCAGCAGCTGGTCCGGCCCCTGAGTGCCATGTCCCGGATCAGCTGTGCATCTTCCAGAGAGAGGAGCTGAGTGCTGATTCAGGGAATGGAAACCCCCAGGATCCCAAAGCTATGATTCTGTTTAAGTGAGCTGGGAAAGAACAAACAGATATCCTTAAGGGCATTGGCTGTGACACACAAATCTAATAAAATAAAACAAAGTGCATGCAGCACAAACAGAGCTGCAGCTTGCTAGTACCCAGGAAGCTGAGGGGCCTTCAGCAAGTCCATCTTCTTCCTGAGCCTCAGTGTCTCCAACCATGAATTTGAGGATTTATAAAAAGATAAATGAGGGGGACATACTGAACTCTGTGTTCTCTTCCACTCCAGACAGTCTTTGATTCTAAGTATTTCTTAGTACATGTCTGCTCTGAGCTACTCAGCAGCTTTATTTGGCATCTTGTATGATCTCCTCTTGAGAATCTTCTTCCCGGTCCCAGTTTACACATCACGCCTTGATGCAGCATCCAATTTCCCTTTAGATAGAATTAATTTCTAACTCTTAATACCCAAACTCCTTTTTGAGTTTTGATGGAAGTAAAGTTAAACGCATTTAAAAAAGAAACTCTTCTATAGTCTCAAAACACTGTTTACATCATTCTTATTTAACCTGTCACAATCAATCCCTAGTTAATTATTTACATATATGCCAAATCACCTACAAATTAGGAACATATATTATTTGTTTTTGGCTTCCTCCCCAGTACCTAGCATAAGAATTGTTTTCAAACATGCCCTTGTTCCTCAAACCATGTAACTTTATACCCTTCCATAACAACTGCTTGGGCTAGCCCTACCCTTCCTCAGCCTCTGGGCAAACTTCTATTCATCCTCTAAAGTCCAACTCAAAAATCCCCCCCTTTGTTAAACTTTGCCTCCTACAGGATGAGTCTTATTCTTGGGTCCTCTCTACACTCTTCTATTGTCACAAGTATTGTGTGCTCCAGGATCTGTTTACTATCAGCCTTTCCCACTAGACTGGGGATCCTGGAAGAAGGGTCCCTGGGTATTTCACCTCTGTAGCCCCAAGCCTCATGTACAGGTTCAGAGAGGGCCTTGGGAGAGGTTAATGGAATTGACTGTTATCACCTGGTTATTGTGGGGGCTGTTAAGGAGATGTCAAGGGTCAGGATAAAAAGACCTAAACATGAACAGATGCCCATAACCACCAAGACCCCAAGGCTGGGGTCTCCTCCGTCTGAGCCCTGCATGGTGTCTTGATGGCCATTCCAGCCCTTCAACCATCTTTCTCACTTCCCCTATTCCCTCCTGTTTGTCCCTCATTCATGTAAATAGGCCAGCAAAATCGCTCAGTGGAAAGTCAGCACGTGGTCGCTGTTCTGTCTTTTAAGATGGGTGGGGAGTCCATGGATGATGCTTAAATTATACTTCTCATCATTGACATATGTTGCATATATTCCATTTGTGCAAATTCAATGCTTTGTAACAAAAAAGTTTATGTGACAAAATTTGAAAATGGATAAATGAATAAGGCTCGTGGTCAGCATAAAACAGGCTCCAAAGCGCTCAGAACTCTCTCCAGAGGCATCTCCAAGTGCTGCCTTTGATCACAGCTGGGAAAATACCAGGAGGAGCCAAGCTGTCAGGGCAGTAAGCTCTGTGTGGGGCCGGCAGACCTCATTAAGCCAACCCATCACCCACCCTCCAGGTGTCACTTCTCTGCCTCTGGGCTTCCAACAGAAAGCACCAGGAGAGAATCCTCTGTTCTCTTCTTAATGACTTGGCCCAGGGAGGTGTGTGTGCCCCCAGCACTTGCTACCCTCAGCCCCTCTCTTGGCTGAAAGCATAAATGCTGGATCAGGTTTCAGATCTGATGGAGGGAGAGAGCCAGAATGTCTTGGCAGGCAGCACAGGCTTGTGGCCAGAGCCCTGGAAAAGACAAGACCTGGGTCTTATGCTCAGGTCTGCCTGGGACCTTGGGCATCTCCATTCGTGCCTCTGGGTCTTGGTTTCTGGGCTGCCCATAGGGGTAATTCAGACTCCCCTGTTGCATAGCAGTGTTGTGAGTCTGCTGATCCCCTCCCTCCCAGGACACCCCATGTCAGCTAGAGTGTTGTCTCCCCAACAACTCCCATTGCCCCAGAATCAAGATGGTCCCATCTTTGGGGGTAGGGGATACATATCGCAGGGATTCAAGTTTCCAGAACTATCCAGAGGAACATATTTTAGCTTATAATTCAATGCTTCTGTGTCACAGTCTCTCTTTATTTCACTTAGTCTTCCTCTGTCCTTATCTATATCTGTCTGTGCCTTTTTTGTCTTCTTTTGTCTTTCTGTCCTTCTCTGTCCTTTGCTATCTCTTGCCTTCACCCTTCTCCCTGTTCCTTCCTGCTCATTTGTTGTCTTTGGGTTTCTTCCTCTCTGCCTCCTTATTGCTCTTCTTTCTCCCTCCACCCTTCCCACTGCTTCTTCCTTCCCCTCTCCCCAGGCCCTCTTCCCCTGCTTCTGCCTCTCTGTCTCTACATCTCTATCTCACTGTCCCTCCCTCTCAGGAGGAGGGGCCCCCCTGCAGCCCAGTGACCAAGCCAACCCCTCCAGACGAGACGGGCATCCTGCCATCCAGCAGGCAGCAGCCCAGCCTCCTGGCTGGAAGGCGGCATCAGCTGTGGATTTGTTTCCAGTTACCAAAGGGCATCTGTAATTAATGTGGGCCACGATTAAGGAGCCAGAGATGTGTTTATGTTCCTCGCGGGCTGCTATGAAACACCCATAGCATTTAATGTGGCGCATTGACATTTAAATGTCAATTAAAAAGTCCTCGTTCTGCCTGGCTGGCCCCTAGATTTTTGGTGAACACTGCCCTCCCACCTGCCTTGCCAGCCCTACTGGGCACTGTTGGTGCGCTGGTAACATGGCGGCCACAGTGACCGCAACAACAAGGGCTGAGGGCAGAGTCTGAATGGGTCCAGGTGACTGAGAGCAGCCAGGCATGGGGGATGGCAGGAACTGAGGCCACCAAGCCAGGACCAGGAATTGCAGGAAGCTGGCTGGAGCATGTGTATGAAGGAGATGTGTGAGAGACAGGATTAAAGGCAGCCCGATTGCCTTCTTTCCCACACTCAATCCCCTCAGGGCATTGTCTAAAGCTCATCAGGTGTCTGTGTGGTTGATCACTCTCCATTAGATTGGGAGCCTCTTGAGGCCGGGGCCCATGTGTGATTCAACTCTGCACCTCCCGTGATGCTTTGGTGCATACTAGAGTACTTCCCTCAGTCCAATGCAGTGCACATTTCTTGAGCTCCCACTGCATGGCAAGCATTATCCTAAGAACTGAGGCTACAAAAACAGGGATTCAGACCTTCCCCCAAGGAGAGTGTTATGTTTTCAAAGACAAACAGATAAAATAAAAGCAGCAAATGCTACCAGAGACAGTCAGGGGAGGCTCCTGACCCAGGCTGGACAACAGGGAAAGCTTCCTGAAGTAGATCAAATAAAGGTGAGACCCAAAGAAGGAGTAGACATTGGCAAGGCAGGAAAGAGGCAAAAGAATTCTAGGCAGATGTCCCAGTAAAAGTACAGAGGCAGGAGTGAGCCTCGGCACGCTCAGTGATCAAGTGAGTGCAAAAGACCAGCTTGATTGTGAATTATGTTGCATTTGTTGGCTTGTAAACTGGCCAGGAACTGCATGACTGTCTGGGGCTATGCCACTAGCATGGGACCTCCAGAAGAGATGGGGCCTCATCTGTCTTTTTGCTGGCTACATTTCCAGTGTCGTGAAGAACACGTCATACATAATAGGCATTTTACAAACATTTGTTAAATGAATAAACAAATGATCTCTTCTCTGACTTCCCTTATCCAGTCCCCAGAGCTCAGTGGGTCATTGAAAATGCATTTAATTTGCAATAACCCTTCACAAGGTCTGGAATCCTGCATCTCATCTCCCAACCCCTGAGCTTCCATTCTCCATTTTCTCCAAAAGCCCTCTAGACCAGGGACAAATTTTCATTTCAGGCTTCCTGGAATTTTAGTACAGAGAAATCCATCTTGCCAAGTCCAGGGCTCTAAGTAGCAGCTGGAGAGTTGAAACACAGCAAGGGAGACATCTGCCCAGATCAGGGTTCGGGCGCTGAATAAGACATGGGGCCTGACCTAGTCCTGCGATTCCTTTCGGTCCCAGACACCAAGGCGACAGACCTACCCTGACAACATCTCATCTTCTCCTCCACCCTGGAAAGGGGCTCAGAGCCTGAGCCACCAAATTTCCTAGACTGACAATTTGGTATCCAGAAGACATTCCTTCTCAACCCCACCTCCAGACCCACACACCCAGATCTAGTTTCCCTCGTAATCTCGCCCATTCCATTTCTGGTACTCTTGGGAGAACTGCAAAGAGACCCTTAAAAAAAACAGAACTCCATCCGCTGATCTATCATTTACTCATCCGTACTCCTGGTTAGAAGCCTCCCCTAGAATGCAGGCGACTGTCTTGCCTATTGATTTGGCAGGCGCTGCCTCTCCCCACCTTGGCTGCCTGACAGTTTGTGTTGCCCAGCCATGCAGACACAGCAGTGAAGGTAATGAGTCCAGTGATTATTCTGACTTTGGATCAATTAGTTGCTCAGTTTATTGGGATTACATCCCAGTGGCTGCTATTGATGGAACTAAATGGAGTGGTAGCCAGAGCCTGCTGGACCCAGACCCAAGGTCCTTCGTTTGGTTTTTTTGTTTGTTTTAATTTTATTTATTTATTTATTTATTTTACATGGGCAGGCACCAGGAACCGAATCCAGGTCTCCAACATGGCAGGCGAGAACTCTGCCTGCTGAGCCACTATGGCCCGCCCTTTCGTTCAGTTTTCATGGTACTGATATTACCTACCTATGTGTAGGGCTTCCCTTCCTGCCCCTCCCTCCCCCCCACACACCTCACACTTTGGGCTGATATTTCTTTTTTTTTTGCAATATTTAAGAAATATTAAAAATATCAGCATTATTATCATTAAAGAAAATTCCATCTATTGACATTATTTTTATTTATTTTATTGTTACTTTTAAAAAGTTTTGCAAACAAGCACTCTCCTCTCCCCTCCTCCCCCCCGGTAACCACTAACCTGTTTTCTATCTCTACAAATTTGCTATTTCCAATCATCTGTTATAAGTGATACCACACAATTTATGTCCTTGCTTATTTCACCAAGCATAATGTTTTCAAGGTTCTCCCAAGTTAAAGCATATCTCAAAACTTCATTTTTTAAATGGTTGAATGACATTCCATTGTGTGTACATGCCACTTTTTGTTTATCCATTTATTTATGGACTCTTGGGTTGTTTCCAGCTTTGGGTTATTGTGAATAGTGCTGCATGGTCTGAATTTCTAAAGCAAGGAGATCTGCACTAAATATTTGATATAAGTACTATAATAAAAGTTTTCTTTTGTCCCCTATTTCCTATATCTTATCTCTAGAGGAATGCAAAGGCATATGCTCATAATATTAGGTGATTTGAAGAGAGGCATGTCTTAGTTTTGAAGTTTTATGATTTGGGGCATATTCAGGAAAATTCCCATTGCAATATACTCTTGCCTCCAAATGCTGTTCTTGTACATACCTACACACTCACACACACAGCTTCCAACCATTCTCCATCCTCTTTCCTCCGATGCCGTGTCCCAGTACACTGTAAAGACATCAAGGAGAGGATTTGCAGTAAACATCTCCTGAATCTTCCACAACAGTCATCACCAGAATGAGGAGCCTGCATCCCATGGATGCACAAAATGACCATCAGAGGTTCAGGCAGAAACCACTGGGCCTTCTATTGATGCATTTTTACTTTATAAGTTTTAATTTCTATAATTATGTATGTTTTATGTGGTACAAAGCATATTAGCACAGTAGGAGATGCAAATACTATATTAAAAAACTACTCGTGGGAGTGCTCAGAAATTTTAGCTCTCCACTTTTCTTATTATACCACCTCGATCGGATGTCCTTGAAATATCCCCAACGGTCCTGGAAGGTAAATTGGGAATAATGACTCTTATTTGAACAGCATATGACAACTCACTACATCTTTCCAATGATCAAAGGTGCTGGCTGCAGGAGAAAGCACTATGGGAGGTGTGTGGCGCTGACCATGGTGCTGAACCAGCATTGCCTCTAGGGTCAATGGCAGGGGACAAGGATAAAAAATTCAGATTCCTGGTTTCTCTCCACCCAACCTGCCCCATAGACCTATTGAGTCACACTCTCTTCAGAGACATGGACTGTGAATCTGTATTTTTAAAAGTACCTCAAGGAATTCTGTTGTCCAAAGAGGCAGGGATACTACCATGCTAGGACACCGAGACAGGACTCAAGTCTTTGTCCTCTTTGCCCATGCTCTCTCCACATACCTCCATGCTAGTACACAGTGTTGCTACTTACCATGGGAGGCAGGGGACTCTCATCCCACCTCTCCCAGAATTTGGCTTGAGTTTGTCATCATGTTTTACTGTTATGAAGCTTTTTACTGTTTATACTCTTGTAGTGTAAACAGATGAATTATGTAACTGATGTTACATGCTTTTGAAACAAAGAATCTATCAGGTTGCATTCATTCAATCAATAAATGTTTTCATCATTTACACTTAGTATCATTTTATTTTCATTTGATATAGAAACTGAGGCCTGGAGAGGCTGATGGATTTGCTTCTGACTTAGCTTATAGAAAACAGATCCAGGAACTCAGCCCAGCTTACTGACTCCAGATCCTTGTAATTTTACATTGGGACATTTTAATGAAATGATTGAAGTGGAAGCTCTGTGTGTTGAGTTTTTTTGTGCCCTTTGACCCTTCTTCCTCTCCTCTTCTCTTCTCCTGCCCCCAGTGCAGGCTGCTGAGGCAATGAACATTCAGGGCACATTCTGCTCCCTTCTGATTTCCATAGAGAAAACACAGTCTCTGACTGCCAATTAGTGACGTTAGGATCTTTATTAGAGTTGGGGACAGCACGTTCCAGTTATACAAATGCCCTTGTCTGGGAGCCATGGGCCAGCTTACCAGCCATACTTCTCCCCACAGAGTCACCATGGAGGTGACTTGGCATGCCCAGTGCTGCTTGAATCAATAACCATTTATTAAGCCCTATCCAAAGTACTGCTGGAAGTTCAGGGCCATATACCACCTCTACCTAAGGGAAGTGAAAGCTCAATGGAGAGTGTGGCCAGAGAGAGGGAGGAACTAACAAAGATGCTCTGCTCTTTTCTAAATACTCTCAGTCTATTTATTACTCAACAATGAGTAAGAGAACGAATTAGCATTCAGTAAGTATCTACTATATGCTGGCACTCTTTTAGGCACTTCATATACATTAGCTTGTTCAAGTACATTAATTTTATATGAGAAACTATATGCTATTTTAAGTAGGAAAACAGGGATTTTAATCCTGGCCCTAACAGTATCTCCCTGTGGGAACTTGTGGCCTCAATTCCTTCATCTTCAAAATGGGGAGGAAATAGTATCTGCCTCTTAGGAATGTTTTCATGATAAATTAGATAATGTATTCAAATCCGAGTGCCTCACTGCCATATGACACAGCAAATAATAAGATCCCTAATATGTAAGGAAATTTTTAAAAAGCAGTATAAAATCATATAGGTTCACTCTAACGGCAGTAATGCAAAAATAATGTGTATATGGATGAAGACTACAAGGGGTAGTTGTGGAAGGAAACTTGTCATCTTCTAATTCCTCAACTCTCTCTCTCTTCTGTACTATACATATTGTCATTTAATCTTTTATAAGAAAGGGGAAAGATTCCATTAAACTGAGTCTCAGAGAGAGCTGGTGACTCACCCAAGGTCACACCACTACTGGAGGGGCCAAGACAGAACTCAGGTCTCTGTGGTCTTTGCCCATGCTCTTTCCACATACCACCAGGCTGCCCCAGGTTCCTGGGGAAGCAGAGCTGAAGTGGTTCTGGAGGCTCCCTAGTCTACATCAATGCACGGGCCCGTAGTGGGTTCTCTTTTGGAGACTGGAGCAGTGAGGAAGGCTCAGATCAAAGTAAACAGCAAGGCCAAGCAGGGGGAGGATGGTAGCTAAACAAATCCCTGAATGTCAGGGGCAGTACTGCTAATGAGAGTGAGCACCATGAAATTAACAACCTACCCAAAGCACCTGAGAAATTGAATTGGTTATTAAAACACAAAATCATAAACTAGGAAAAGGAGAGTAACAAACAGAAGGAATCAGGAAGAAATGAAGATATGGCATGGAGTATCAGAAGCAAAAGCCTGAGACCAGCAGCTGGGTATTCAGAGAAAGGATCTAAATTCAGGAGTCTGAAGGGGCAAGGATCTGTGATTTAGGGGGTGAGGACAGTTGCTACTGGAGGAGCTGGAAATGGAAATTCCTGAGTCCCAGTTGTCGCTGGGAATGGAATGCAGGTCGGTGCCTGAGGGGAAGGATCAGGGCAGGCAGTCATAGATCAGAGGCCGTGGTTCTCTACCAGCAGTGATTTCCCCTCCTAAGGGGACATTTGGCAAAGTCTGGAGACATTTTTGGTTTTCACAACTGGAAGGGAGAATGCTGCTGATAGACAGTAAGTAGAAGCCAGGGAAGAATGTTGCTGAACTTCCTACAAGGCACAAGAAAGTCCCCACGACAAAAAATTATCTGGTCCAAAATGTCAATAGTGTCTGCTGAGAAACCCTAGTCTAAGTAGAAAATAGAGTAAGTCAGAGGTCAGAGAAGATATAAGATGGGAAGCCAGGAGGGAAAAAAGTCAAACAAGGGGTTAAGAGTCAAGAGAACTAGAGGTTAAGCTACCAATCGAGGGGACATCATATAGGAGATCTGGTGAGAAAGTCAAGAGGTAGAAAAGAATTTCAAATCTTGGGTGAGGTTTTGTTCATCAAAGGAGCAAAGATCTAGAAGCAGTAGTTGAGGTCAGAATCAGGGCAAAAGGCCATTGGCATGGAGCCATCATGGTCAGAGTTGGGAGGGAGGACCACCAAAGTGGACATGGGTCTAGGTGATAATGTTCTGGTGAGAAATTCAAATCTAATTAAGGGGCCTGGGTGCTTCGCTACCAGGAACCAGCAATGGACTATAGGATCTAAAAGCTCAACCCCAGGCCCCAACAGTCAGGAGCAGGTTGCTGGTTGGAGGTGATTTGCAGAGGCTCTCAGCAGGGGTGAGGGAGACTCTGGAGGGAAGGAAGAAGCCACTCTATCAGTGGGGTGCTCTCTCTGTAGAGCAGAGACCTAATTGAAAATCTCCAGGGAGAAACATGGACCTACTAGAAAATCTGACTCTAGAGAATGCTGCTCACTCCATACCTCCTGGCCTGTCCATAGGAAAATTCCCTATCATAGGAACAGAGACAGAGTCTCGTTGACATGCTACCCTGGGCACAAGTTACAACCTCAGCAAAGGGTGAGCTTGCAGCCAGGGTCAGGGTGCCCCTGGTGAGTTGAGTACAGGCTATGGAAGCAAACTGATGGCGGCCTCAATCCTTTGGGGGTGGGTGGCCTTTGACAGGCTACTTCCTCTCTTTGAACTTTAGTTTCCCCATCTGTAAAATGGGGGCAACAAAGGATCACCTAAAGTGTAGGGTATCTTGCAAGTTGTTGTAGTTGTGGTTATTCTTATTATTGGAACACTTTGGTGCATATCTGCTGCATCAGAATCACTCATTCATTCAACAAACATTTCCTGAGCATCTGTATATGCCAGACAATGTGCTGAATACTGAAATTACAGTGAGGAACAGAGATTGAGCTCTGTTCTTTGTTTATGGAGCCCCTGAGGACTGAAAGGTTCTTAAACACCCTTCGTATGTTTAAGTACCCTCTGCAACATCCCTGGGACATGGTCTTCCTTCGTACACTTCTAGGAGTGTGGATTCTTTTAAAAAACCACTCAGGTTAGCAGACAATTCTTACCTGTGTTGAGCAGAAATCTTCCCAGTCCTGGCGCTTTCTCTGAAACTGCTTAGACTTGTTTCATTCCTCTTCTGCGTTATATCCATTAGGATGTTTTAGCTGCTAACACACTCCCACTCAGCCTCCCCTCCTGGATTAAGATGGGTTTCCCACCCTGCACTATTGGGTGAACATCCTCTGAATGGCTCAGTGTTTCTCTTCCCTCTCAAAGTGGGAAGCATCCAATTGCCACAGCCCTGAGACTCTCCTCCAAACCCCCACCAACATTCATGGTCTCCGGGGGTCTGAGATAACCTCAGAAAGACAGAGACAGAGCTGCTTAGTGGAATCCTGGAATATTTGATGACCTTCGCTAACAAGAGAACAAAGCAGTTCTCAAGCTGTCTATGACCCAGGTTGATTAAGCTCACCCCAGTCCCTGCCTCGGGGGTACAGCAGGAGAGAGACTCACTGGCCAGCTTTTCCAGAGCCAGGAGCTCTTTTTGACACTCTAGGCAGGCATCTGTCACCCTCTGAGATTGCTTTGGGAAACTTCGAACTGTCTTTTTCACAGCCAGGAGAAGTTTGGGTTTCTTATCAGGGTTGTCTGAATAAGTTTCAGAACCCATCCAAGACTCAATTTCCTCATCTTTTGAATGAAGATCATAATAATACAATGTGTTAGTCAATGTTCTCTAGAGAAACAGAACCAACAGGAGAGATCTGTAAATATGAGATTTATAAAAGTGTCTCGTGCAACTGTGGGGATACAAGAGTCCAAAACCCATAAGGCAGGCCACTCTCAACGAACACCACAGGAGAGCCTGGCTGGCTGAAGAAGCAGCGAAAATTCTCTTTTCTCCCTTAAAATCTTCAATCAACTAGATCAAATCCAACTGATTGGATTTATGGAAGATACCCCTTTAGTTGATCATAGATGTGATCAGCCATAGATGGAATCAGCAGACTGATAATTTAATAAACCAGCCTTCTGGTTTATCAACCAGTCACAAAATATCCCTGCAGTAATGGTAGGGCCGTGCTTGCCTGACCAGAAAACTGGGCACCATCACCTGGCCAGGTTGACACATGAACCCAACCATCACATACAGTAAGGATTCAATCACGGTTAGTGGTGAGCTTTGTAAAGGTTTTTATTTTAATCAAGACAAAGAGGCTGTTCTCAGTGAGCTGACTTCCCAGTGGAGTCATCAAAGTTATATTGGAAGGAAGGATTTAGCCTGGAGAGAGTGTAAGAATGAGTTGAAGTAACAGAAAGAGCAAAATATCTGAATATTCAGTATCTGGCCATTGGAGTTGTTAACCCCTAAGAAAACTCTCATGGATGGGGAACAGGAGAGAAATCTAAGGTCCCCTGCTGTCTGCAGCATTTTCCCCTTTCTGCCTAGTGTGCCACAATGTTTCAGGTGATGGAATGGTAGGTGCAATCAATCCAATATGGATTTCAACTCTCCCAGGAACTCAATAAATGATGCCAGGAAATTCATGTCTTCTCTCTGAGCCTCTTCTTCTTGTAAAATTAAGAAAAAATATATTCTCTCATAAGATTGTTGGGGAAATTAAAGATGACACACATCTTACAAATGTGTCTGGCACGTATTGGGTAATTGAGACATGGAAGCTTCTATATTCTTTTTTGTATCATTATTTTCATAATAATACTCTTAATTATTCCTGGCATTTAAATCCATGAACAACCTGGAAGAAGATCTCATCTGATTTTCTTTCTATGCCTCCCGCCTTTGGTGACTGCACCCCTGCCCACCCTCCCCACATTCATTCTCTCTCTCTCTCTCTCTCTTTCTCCCCTCCCCTTTGTGAGTGTCCCTGATAGATTCCTAAGAGAGCCAAAAGCTTGAACTGTAAGCTGCCAGATCTCATGCCTTGCTCTCATCCCTCTCTCCAAAATCTTATCAAATATTAAAAGCTGTGAAATAGGAGGCAGGCTTTAAATCATTTTAATCACAGCATTCCTCAGCCTGCTCAAAAGGGCTCGAAGGAATCGATTGAGAAGTGGTAATTATCATTGCGGCCCGTTGCCAGGCTCCAGGTCAGCATTAGAGTGCCAGTGACAGATGGCAGGCGCTGGGGAGGGTGCCTCCCAGGTGGGGGCACCGAAGAAGAGACGCCTCATGGGGGGAAATCAAACTGAGTTGTTCCACGTTGTGTACCAGGCTTTAAAATGCACACAAAAACCCATTAAAAATCAACTTACTAAGTTCCCTAAATACCAGACACTTTTAACCTCCTTTGACCCTCACAACAATTCTAGCGGGTATTAATCAGTATCTGCATCTATAAATGAGGAAACTGAGGCTAAAAAGTGGTACAGCCTGATCTGTCCAACCCCAAAGCCAGTGCTTTGACTGGTAGGCTTTGACTACCCTCAGATTCAGGGACCTGCTTAGTAAAAACCACAGTTTTATATGGCCAGATTAAAAGCAAATGTACTAGATGCTGAAGGATCCACTACCCACCTTACACCCGCTGCTTTCCTTTTTCATTCCCCACTGTGGGTCTAGTCTTTGCCCACCTCCATCTGCCCTCCCCCAGGGGCTTATCTTCTGGGCTCTGGCTGACTCTTGCTCCCCTCTGGCAATAGGGATTCAGAACCACAGTAAGTCATTAACCCCTTCCAATGACCTATGCATCACAGCTTAGCTGCCCCTCATCTCTCCAGGCCCATCTCTTGACAAACCCCTCTCTTTCACCTCCGTGCTGTATATTCTGGTGAGATTTAGCTTCCTCCAGTTCCTCAAGCAGCTTTCTCTCTTGTCTTCTTGCCTTCCCATGTGCTTTTCCCCTGCCTGGAACAACATGCTTTGTTTCACCCTCCAGGCCTTCGTTTAAACATCAATTCTTCCTGCAAAGATTGCTGACTCCTCATTAGATGTTTACCCCTCATTTATACTCCTGCACCTTCACTTCTGTTACAGCAGCCATTGCTTTGTTGGAGTTGCTTGTACAACCCCCCTTTTACAGCCAGATTAAAAGAGGGCTGAGGCGTGTCTCCTTGACTCACCATTCTGGTCCAGGCCCAGTATGTGGCGGGTGCTCTGTGGACCTTGGCTGAATGAGTTATGTGAGCAATGGGAGTGGTTCTAAATGTGGAGATTTCCAGAGGCTCCAGGAATAAGGCAGAGTCTATAGCTCTGGGCCAGACAAGTCATGCCAGTCAGAAAAGCTGGTTATTTGCATACAAAATACCTAGGACATCCTTCAATTTCACGAGAAAATATGTTTTCTATCATTTTTCTTGAAAAACGCAATCCTCTTGATCTATCTCTCATTTCCCCACATTTAATAGAGATGTGACTACAGAGAACTGTGTCTCTACTATAAGACAAATAGCACCCTACGCATAGTAATAAATGACAAGCCACGTAATCTTCTTGTTGGGAAGACGGGAGGAAGGGGCGGGGGCTGCGGTGAGCGGAAGGGCACAGATCCTGTTGAAAGGGGCAGCTGCTTCTTAACCCGAGCCCGGGGCTGCCCAGGGGAATGTAAACCCAGCACAGTCCGAGTTCCTAATTTTTCAAGAGAAACTGGGAACAGACTTTACGCAACGATGCCCCAATTTTTAAAGAGCTGCCTCGATTAAACATACACAAAATAAACAAGCCAAATACAATGTCCCCTGAGAAGGTTTGGTTTTCAGATCGCAACCTCTGCATAAATTGTCCTACTCTGGAGAGAAAGTCCTTGTCAGTGAACCCATGTGGGACCCTTGAACCCCAGAATCCACCGAATAGTTGCACAAATGTTGCCATGTACCCCAGACAGTCCTTTCGTAGGCTCACAGGGCTGACTCGAAGCTCTGACAAAGCCCAGCACCCACGAAAATATTTATGACCCAAGCAGGCAGCACTTAAAAGATCAAGGAGGGGGGGGGTGCATGGAGCGCTGTCATCATGCACGCATTGTTCCCACTTCCTCTCTGCTGTAGGATCAAATGCTTCCAGTTTTAGTGATTAATCACCTCTCAGTTTTCACCACAAGTTGTACCATGTTATTGACGGGAACAGAAATGTTCATTTCGGGACCTCGCTGCTGGAACAAACGCAAGCCCGGATGAGCGCCTGCCTGGCACACACGTGTGCTGTACACTACATTTCTATGTTGTCAAATTCAGCTCGTCGTTGAGACCAGGAAAGGCAAGAAAATGAGAAATGGGGCTCCAGAAAGCTCAAGCAACTAGCCAACAGCTCCTATTATTTTATTCATGGCAGTTATTCACGGCTAGTGAAGGCTTGGTGCATTTGGGTACTCGCCGAGCACATTACATATACTGGTTCATTTCATCCTCCCAACATTCTTTAACATATTCGGGCAGGGAGAGAACAAGGAGCCTCGAAGCAGCATGACTGTCTGGCACATGAAGTAACTGAACAGAGAGAGGTTAAGGCCAGAGTCACATAACTAATAAGTGGCAGTGCAGAGGGACCAGTGCTTAGTCTTCTAGGGCTCTGCCCCCTGCTCAGGCATTTCTCTCTTGCCCAGAGAGCTGACGCAGTGCCCTCTCCCTCCCCCAGGTCTTTTCTAAGCTGGCTGGGCAAGAAAATTTTTTTTTTTTGTACACATCTGTCACTCTAGGGCTTCTGTTGATGGTCTGGGGTACCACTGGTAGTTTATGATGCGCCTAATTAGACCCTGTACTTGGAAGGATGTGGCTGGGAGGGGATGTGCTGCAAACTGAAGAAATCGACTCCTCCAGCAGCTGTTGCATTTCCAGCCCAGTCCTGCTTGAAGGTGTCCCCGGCTTGCCTTCTGGGAATGCTCCAGGACAGGGCTTCTCAAACCCAAATCCTTAGAGGGATTCTCTGGGGTCTCAAATCTCAGAGGAACTCCTTAACTATTTTCTGCTTTGAATTTCCATTTAAATAATAGTGCTTTAAAAATCAATGTAATATTCCACCTCATCTGTCTGCACCACCTTGTAATCATCTATGCCAGGGGTTGGCATATGGGCCAGATCTGGCTCCCAGATTGTTTTATATGGCCTCCGGGTAAGAATGGTTTTTATGATTTCAAATAGTTGGGGAAAAAAAACAAAAGAAGGATGATATTTCATGAAAATGATATGAAATTCAAATTTCAATCCATAAATACAGTTTTATTGAAACACAGCCAGGTTCATTCATTTGTACATTATCTTTAGCTGCTTTTGTACATCAAAAGCAAAGCTGAGGGTGAGCCACAGTGGCTCACTGGTAGAGTTCTCACCTGCCATGCCAGAGACCCAGGTTCGATTCCTGGTGCCTGCCCATGCAAAAAAAAAAAAAAAAAAAGCAAAGCTGAGTAGTTGCAACAGAGATAGTCTGGCCCACAAAGCCAATAATATATACTATCTGGTCCTTTACAGAAAAGGTTTTCCAACCCCTGACATGTGCTGTGTGATGTTAGTGTCCACACTTACATGTGTGCTTCCACCTCAGTTGAGTGCTGTGTTTCATATTGTTTTTTGGTTTTCATTTTTACTTTCAGGAATTAATGAAAAAAGGAAAAAAAAAATAAAGACTTAAGTACCAAGAGCATCTGCCTTGGAAAGAATAAAGTTTTCTCGGTAGTTCCAAGAGAGAAGGACAGGTGGGGACCAGAGACATCATAGCACAAGGTAGTGTGGGCAAGCTAAAGTAAAATTTAAAACAAGAACCCCAAGCCAGCGTCACACTGCAAGCAGCCATTTAGTTTCAACCAACCTCGCATTAAACTAATGTTGTTAATTTGAAGTTTATTGGTTTTGCAGCCTTGTTTGTATTTAATTTGGAAATTTGTTTCAGTTTTATAGCTGATAAGAGCTATAAGCATAAGGGTTTTATACCTAGTTTTATGTTTATACATATTAAGTAAGATTATGATAAAAATAATTTAAGTCAGCACTTATTGGAAATTTTCCCCTTTAACAGGGCATAATGTTACCCAAGTTTAAGCAGGAAAAGAGGGTGCAAGAAATATTAATTACCTTAAATCTTTAAATCAGTGTAGTCTGCTCTAAGCCCTCATTTGTCACCCCTGGCAGGAAATTCAATTTTAGTTATTTGAGGAGCTTCCACCCCAGTCTGGGAGGGGAATTGTCAAACAAGAACCCTAGGCTTGAGTGGTGCAGTGGTGGCTCAGTGGCAGAATGCTTACCTGCCATGCCAGAGACCCGGGTTCTGCCCATGCCAAAAAAAAAAAAAAGAAAGAAAAGAAAAAAAACCCTAGGATTGAGTTGGGACCAGGTTCTCGGTTTGGAATAGCAACCATTTTCATCATCGATCTTGTGTCTACACTAAATTTGTGTTTATCGATCCCCGCTGTCCTCCTTTAGGCCCTGCTGTTCTGAGTAGCTCAGAATTGCCCCTCATTTAGTCTCCCCCTTGCTTCCTTTATCCTCACTCAGCCCACTTTCTCTTCATCCTCTCTCCTTCTGGAGAGAGGGAGTACAATTTTTCTTGATAGGCTTACAGAAGCATTATGCTGCCTTAACTTTCCTTTGTGGAGGTGGAGGGGACTGTACACAATTAGTCTTCTTTTTTTATAATTCACTCTATTACAATTATTATGTTGAAAATATTTTTTCTTTTACTGAAAATTTCTACCTAAGCACTGAAGGTTAGCACATGAATGGAGCTCTTTTAATCATCCTCAGTGCTCCCCAGTATATCAGTTAGCTATTGCTGTGTAACAAATCATCCCAAAGGTAATGACTTAAAACAATAAAAATCATTTCTTTTGCTCAAAGATTTGAAATTGGGCAAGGTTTAGCAAGGATGGTTTGTCTCTGCTCCATTTGGAGTCAGCTGGGATAACTCAACTTGGGTGGAGAGGACCCACTTTCAAGATGGCTTAATCACAGGGCTGGCAAAATCAGTTTTGGCTATCAGTTGAGAGCTCAACTAGAGCTATGAGTCAGGGGCCTGGGTTTCTTTATATAAGCTTCTCCACAGGCTGCATGTTTAGGCCTCACTGCATGGTGACCACAGGGCAGCCAAACTTCTTAAATGGTGGCTAATAGCTTCAAGAGCAAGCATTCCAGCAAGCAAGATTGAAGCTATATCGCCTTTTGTGATCTAACCTCAAAAGTCACATAGTGCCATTTCCACCAAGCTCTGTTGGTTGACATTGTAACAAAAACCCATCCATTTTCACAGAGAGAAGACCTAGACTCCATCTCTTGGTGGAGAAATGGCAAGGTTCTAAAACCGCATGTGGAATGGGAGGTTTTGTTGCAGGTCTCTTTGGAAAGTGCAATCAGCCACACCAAATATTAGCGTTGGCTCAATCATCCACCTGGCCCCCAGAGCTCCTCATGTGTCAGCTGCTTGGGCAGGTGACCTCAACTCCCCAAGCCTCTGTCTCCTCCACTAAAGTGGGGACAAATGGTTATTACCTCAGTGTAAGGCTATGGTCCTTAAATGAGATAATATATTAAAAAGTTAGCCTGGCAGATGGCACTGAGCAGGTACCTAGAAAATGTTTGCTTTTTTTCTCTCTTCCCTGACTTTATCTCAGTCAACCTGGACTAACTCGACCTGGCATTATTCTTACTATGATTTTGAAGAATTTTCCACCAGAAAATCATGTCCATGTATTCATAAATGCACAGATTCCAAAATGCACAGATTACATGTCGATCCTTATTCAATCACTACTGTCATCTTTAAATTCCCAAAGCCCAGAGCTTCTGTCTGCATGAAGGAACCCAGCAGGGGTCCTCTTGCCGATGCTCAGATGATAGGTGAAGTCCCTCTGGTGGGGCTGATTGAAGTGGAAAGCCACCATATGTCTTTCCCAAAAGAGGGACTGCCTGCCTGCCTTGGTCACAGTTCCCCTGAGATTTTTCTGAAAGCCCTTCCGGCTAGCCCAGCTGGGAATCCTAGCAAATCAAAACCCATGCTTTGGTGAAAAATGTAAACACAAACCTGATTTTTCATTTTAAATGAAGCCAAGCATATTGCTCTCAGCAGATGCCGAGTGACTCAATCTGTCCTCTCGGTTTTGAAAAGAACTGAAGAACAACATGGTAAAATAAAGCAAACAGCACATTTATTGCTTGATAAAATGCTGTTTTAGTCTACCCTGGCATTATATGGTGATTGCTATGCAGCGAACATCTGTTATTAAATCCAGACTTCTGTTGCCTGGATACATTGAGTCAAAAGCTGGAGCCGATGAGAAATCCATTTATGTGTCTATTGCATGTGAATGTCAGAGCTCATGTGATGCCTTTATCTTCATTCTAACTGCATCTTCTAATATGGGATGGTTCTCACTTGTTATTTTGACCCCAGGGCAATATTGTTTTCATTTGAAGACGAATGGTTAAAGAAACAAAGAAACAGTGTTCTTTCAGGTGCTTTAAGTAATTTCCTTGATTAATTTTTGGAGGCAACATGTTGAATTTAGGAAAAGTAGGACTTTTAAAACAGAATTCATACCACTTGACCCAATAATCCAAATTCTAGGGACCTATTCTAAGGACAGGTCAGAGATGAACATACATATTTGAGAGTAAGGATATGCAATATCATGATACGTATAACAGCAAAAAACAAAAACAGAGGAAATTCCCTAACTATTCAATAACATACACCAAGAACTTGTTTATATTGGCCACATAGTCCGTGCTATTCATTTTTTAGTTTATTTAATCAGTTCCCTCTTGATGGGCTTTAAATAGTTCACAGATTTATGCCATCATACAACATGTTTTGATAAACAACTTAGCACATATCTGATGACCTCTTTAGGATAGATTTCTAGATGTGGCATGATTAAGACAAAGCATATATTATATTATTTATTCACTCAGTCAACCAATGTGTCTGAATTTGTGTGCCAGCCAGGCACGGCTCTGGGCTTTGGGGGTGAATGGCAGACAGGAAGGTGGGGTTCCCACCTTCATGGAGGTGACAGCGAGAGAAGGGAGGAAAGAAAACTAGAGGAACCTAGAGGGCACGTGTGGATGCTGAGGAGAGGGCTGAGAATAGCAGAAAAACTATTCAGTAATGTGTAAGGGCTACAGTTCAGAAGACATTGATTGAAGTGACATTCAAATAGATAGAGAAAGATCCTGATGGAAGAGGATGATGGGCCCTTAAGGGACTGAAGTTGGAGAATAGGAATGAAGGAACTGTCTTGGCCTGACTGCATCTGGAAGAGGCAGAGTAACCAGGGGCATGGGTCTGGGGACTCTGTGTCCCTCCTACTGCCGTCAGACAGGCTCTGCCTGGAAGTAGAAATAAATCCGAGACCTCCCTGGGATGGAGCCTGCCAGAGAAGAGAGAGGGGATCATTAGGGAGGAAATCAGTGGAGAAAGAATCACCCCAGAGCTAGCCAGCGGTTACTGAAGATATGTGGGTTTCGGAAACATGGTCACTTAATCATTCAAGACATATTTATTGACTCCCTACTATGTGTCAGGGTCCATTCTAGGCGATAAAGACCCAACCATTAACATAACAGAAAAAATCTCTTAAAGTAGGACATAAACAATAAATACATTTCCAAAAAGAAATGATAAATGCTATGGAGAAAATAAATAGAATTGAGAAGATGGGTCTACTTAGATAGACCAACCTAGCAGGTCTGGGGGAAGGCCCAAGAATCTACATTTTTAAAAAATCACCCCAGGTAGTTTTGCTGCAGGTGGTCGGTGGGCCACACCTGAAGAATCAGTGATAGAAAATTCACCAAGGACAGCCCCACCCAAGCCAGAAAGAAAATGGCCCTGGCTCTTTACTTCCAGGGTTAAGCGGAAGCTAGCCCTGGACCCCACCAGTTGCCAGTGTCAGGAGAGCTTTGCATTTTTAGCATCATGTGGATTTGCATCTCTCTTCACTGCAATGCCATCCTGATGGCACAGCCGGGGAAGGCCATGAGTTAATGGCATCTAGTGGGTGGTACCAAACCTCCCCCCAGGACTCTGCTCGCCACCAAGTGCTGCTGCATCCTTTGGCATTTCAAAGTGAAATTAGAGGTTTTACAAACAACCCCAAGAGGTTCCTTGGGATGTGAAGGCTCCTGATCCCCTGCTCAGTGCAGATCTGGCTCTGTTCCAAAGTAGAGAGACCTGCTGGGCCAGGCTTAGAACAGCTCACAAGGAATCAAAGCAAGCTTTCTCCGCATTTCTCTGACAGCTCTGCGTGTCTTCCTGAGCCCCTGCCTTAAGTGGGGGGAGGCATTCTGAAAGCTCATTACTGGCTTACATATACTGTCCTGAGTCAGCTCTTAAACGCCCAGGGTTAAGCAGTCCTAAACAAGAAAGAAAAAAAAAATAATAATAAGGCGCTTCTTGAAAATTCAGGCAGGGTTTAACATTCTCTGCTCTAAATTCAATTTTTAAGGAAAAATGGCCATTGGGTCCCTGGGCATTAATTTCCTGGATGTCCCAACCGCCTCCAAACCTTCTACCACCACCCACTGGCCCATGGCCTACTCTAAGAAGGACAAAACTACTCCCAAGAATCTGTATTCTTTTAAGAAACACTGCTAGAAAGTTATTTCTTTCAACGACATTAACAGAAATGGCATCTCTAAAAAAAGACGAGGATGGTTATAGCTAATATTAATTAAGCATCTCCTATGAGCACTTTATAGGCATTAGCTAACTTAAGCCTTGTAAGAACCCATGAGGCAGATAGTATTATCACTCTTATTTACAGAGGCAGCAACTGAGGTTCAGAGAAGTCCCTTGTACAATGTCACTCAGAGTTGAGATCCAAACTCATGTCATCAGACCCCAGGCCCCAGGCCCTCAACCACCACCTCACATCGAACACACACACTCCACACTGCATTGAGCAGGTCATGCCTGGGTGACTCTGTTTGGGACACATGCTCACTTAGACATCCCAGGGCATATCCAGAAGATGGATACTCAGAACCACTTCATGCAAGACATAGTGGGAGGACTTGAAGATGTTTCCTTAGCAAGATAAAAACAGACTCATTGCAAGGGTTGAGCAGGGTTACAGAGGTGCAAAGACATGGAATCCAACTGCAGATACCAAAGGATCTATTAAGAAGAAAGAGAATTAGATGGTCCAGCATGGGTGGCCCAAGAGTTAAAAGGTTCAATGGAGTGGAGTGACAACAATCTATGAAGAAAAACCTTCCCACATTCAGGCGTATCAAAAAAGGTTGGGGCCACCTTAGGAAGCAGTCATCTCTCTGTTGCTGGAGGTTTACAAGAAAAGCCTACAACTTCTTGTTGGGGATGGTATAGAGGGGTCTCGGGTGTCAAATAGAGTGACCTTAAATAGCTTTTGAGGCACTGCTAAGCCCAAGCATACATGATTCTATTGTAGTTCACTGGAGTCCCATCTCAAGTGGCACATTGTGGTGTCGCTAAACTACCTAGCATAGTCAAGTTTCTTGACAAGCCTAAAAAAGGAAGGTGTTATTCCTCCCAGATGATGTCATATTGGCCAGAGATGCAAATCCTGTGATCTTTCCACAACCAGTCCCCATCAGGTGTTCTGACATGAAGCACAGATTACTGGAGCTAAAATGGGACCGCAGAGCTCAAGTATACAGATGAAGAAACTGAAGGCTGGAGAGGGGAACCAATTGGCCAAGATCTCAGGGCAAACAGGCAGCTGAGTCAGGGCTTCCAAGGCCCTAATTCACTGCTGTTCCCCCTTCCATACAACACAGCCTCATGGAGGTGTCAGAGCATGAAGGACTCTTGGCTGTCTTCTCATCCAACGATGGCAAATATAATTCACTTCATGTGCCAACTCCTAATTAGTTGGTCATGGTTTCCTGAAGAGCTGTTTATCAAAAGGATTTGGAGACCACATCTGGGTTCAGAGGAAATGAGTTCTGTGAATCATTTATGATGTCCTGCTTTGGGCACAGGTGGGAAGCAAAGCCCTGAGCACAAAGGACGTGATATCCTTGAGCTGGTCCTACCAAGTGACATTCCGGATGTGCAAACAGTGCTTTCTAGAAGACATATTAATATTGTAGAAGAAGTTAGAAGGTGAGATAAGGTCTTAGCCACCTCAATTATGAAAATAATTCAAGGATCCATGTATGATGATTAAATCCACCTATGGAAAGAAACAGCTGCACAATTATGCCCAAGAGCATAGAACAGAAGACAGATGACATATAAATGGTTTGAATAACTATTTCTAGCCTGTCCTTACTAAGGTGCTTTTTCCAGAGTGCGTTTGGCTCCAGTACTTACTTGATGGGTGGTCCTGAGCAGGTATTTCTCCAAGATCCTTTTGCCAGTCTGTAAAATGAGAGATAATACCTGGCTCACAGAGCTGCCACGGGAAAGAAAATATAAGAAGAGTTCTCAGCACAGCTTGACACTGGCCTGATACTTACCAGCTGCTCAATAAATGTTAGCAAGTATTTAGATTGGAATATTGCATCTACTCCCTTCTCTAAGATGTGTGAATATCCTTCCAGGCAATGGTCACCCAGAAACAGACTTTACCAGGGAAGACATAAGTCACCAACCCCAGCTGGTTTAGAGCAGATTTTTGGAGTCCCTTCTTCCCAAGGAGATCCTGGGATTAACCTTACAGCTGCAGAGAAGAGGAAGACCAAGAAAGAAAGCTAGGAAAGGTAAGGGCAGCTTAAGGTCTTCCAGCTTCCAGGTGTCTTTCCTGGGATTTCTCAAATGCCACACCCATGGTCCTAAAAATCAGGATGTGGGAAGAGCCATTGGGAATGAATGTGTGCGAGCAGATTTCAGAGAACCTCTCACTGGAGGACTACATGTTTTCCTGAATTGCGGGGGCACACACTGCCTCTCAAGCCTGGTGTCCCCACATTTATCAAAGCAGAAAGCGTTTTTTAAAAGACCGCTGGATTAACTGATGAAATGTATTTGACAACAGACTAGAAAGCCTGTGGGATCATAAATCTTTTTAATCCGTCAGAAGTTGTCTACACTATAGAATTGGAGGTTCTTACGATCTGCGGGTGGGATGAGTTTAACTCTACTAATGGGGAAGAGCAAACAAGAGTGCTCAGATTTACTGATCACCTACTGTGTGTCAGAGGTTTACACAACACCATTTCCTTTTCTGCTCACAGCGTCTCTAATAAAAACTACTCCTCACCAATAATGGTTAGCAGTAAAATGGCGCTCATTTGCAATGCTAGTGCCCAACACACAGCTAATGAATACTGCTGAGCAGATGGAGAAAGGGCAGGGGAAAAAGGACAAGCAGAGAGAAGATCCCAAAATATTAGCCTAGGGAGCTTATTATTTCTAACCCCCCAATAGCCCTAAGAGGTAAAAATAATTTTCCTTATTTTAACATTGAGGATCTGGATGCTCAGGGCAGATGCTTGCCACATCTGGGGTCGGGCAGGG